>ML370004.1:0-66878 GCA_005239525.1 Nicotiana knightiana
TGGAGACGTCTGTACTTATCTTCGGGAGGCTATAGGGTGTTAGGAAAACCTCTCCTTATATTTATTCTATCGTGCAGTAAATGGTTTACTAAATCTCATTCTTCTATTCTCTCACAGACGGTGAGGACGCGTGCATCCGATGTTCCATACCCGGGAGGGGCCTCTACCCCAGTTGTCCGAGGCCGTGGTAGAGGCTGGCGGAGGGTACCGGCCTGAGATAGGGGACGAGGGCGTCCCCGAGCTATTCCAGTTGTACCACCAGCAGAGGATCCTACTATAGAGGAGTAGGGTGAGGTGCATCCAGCACGTCCTGCTCCAGTGGACTTTATGACGGCGCCAGGCTTCCAAGAGATCATGGGTCGTATGATGCGGTTTATGGACACCATGTCCCAAGCTGGTTTATTTCCAGTAGAACCTGCCACATCTCAGGCGGGAGGGGGAGCTCAGACTCCTACCGCCCAGGCTGCAGGTCAGGCAGCAGATTTATATCATACCCTAGGCACACTACCCGTGGGTGGGGTCCAGCCTGTAGCAGCAGCACCTAAGCCTAGACCAGCTGTAGACAACAATCCGCAGAAGTTATTGGATAGATGGACTCGATTTCACCCTCCAGTCTTTGGGGGTGAGGGAGGCGAGGATGCCCAGGATTTTGTTGACAGGTGGAGGGACAGGCTGCACAATTTGAGGATATTAGAGTCCCATGGAGTGGACTTCACTACCTTCCAGCTAGAAGGCAGAGCTCGTAGATGGTGGCAGTCCTATATTCTCAGCAGGCCAGAAGATATCCTCCTATCACCTAGGAGCAGTTCACCCAGATGTTTCTAGATGGGTATATCCCACCCTCTAAGAGGGAAGAGCTGCGGTATCGGTTCGAGCAGCTGGATCAGGGACAGATATCAGTGATAGATTATGAGGCTAGATTCCTAGAGTTGTCTCGCCACGCACTTATGATATTGCCTACTGATGTTGAGAGAGTGCAGAGGTTTTTAGAAGGGCTACATTCTGGTATTAGATCCAACATGGCCCGAGAGGTGGAGATGGGGACTCCCTATCAGTTGGTGGTTGAGATAGCTCGTCAGATTGAGGGCTATCGATCAAGAGGCAGAGAGCAGGGACAGTAGGACAAGAGATCCAGATTCTTCGGGGATCTCAGAGGTTCCCGAGTTAGGAGCAGAGGTCAGTTCGGTAGAGGTCAGTTCGGTAGAGGTCAGCCCAGCAGGCCTCCATATTCGGCACCCCCACCACCTCCCCGAGGTGTTCCAGCGAGGGCTCATTTCAGCACCATGCCAGAGCATTCCTACCGCCCTCCAGCCATTCAGAGTTCACCTAGTGGTTATTCCAGTTATTCGAGATTCCCCAGTCTCTAATTCAGTGCTATGCCAGAGGGTACATATCGCTCTCCAGTCATTCAGGGTTCCTCTTCGAGGTAGCAGACTATGATACCCGGAGGTTGTTATGAGTGTGAGGATCCAGGTCATATGAAGAGGCATTGTACCAGGTTTCAGGGCAAAGCAGTGCAGCAGGATCATCAGCCTATGGGTCCAGCACCAGCCGTCAGGCCACCTAGAGGTGGGGGACAGGTCGGCAGGGGTCGTCTTAGAGGTGGAGGCCAGTTAGGGAGAGGCCAGCCAGCTCCTGTTCATTCTGACGGGGCTTAGTCTTACGTGGCCTCATACACCGTGATCACAGGTATTATTACATTATGTGGTAGAGAGGTCTCAGTGTTATTTGATCTAGGATCCACTTATTCCTATGTTTTTGTCTTATTTGCTCATTTTTCTGGATGTCCCTCGTGAGTCCTTGGGTTCTCCTATATGTGTGTCCACTCCCATGGGCGATTTTGTGGTGGTAGACCGTGTTTACCGGTCCTGTATGGTTACATTCTACGGGTTCGAGACTCGAGCAGATCTCTTATTGCTTAACATGGTTGATTTCAAGAATATTTTAGGCATGTATTGGCTATCTCCTTATCATGTCGTGCTAGATTTCCATCCCAAGACAGTTACTTTAGCCATGCCAGAGTCGCCTAGGCTGGGGTGGAGAGGTTCCTCAGTTAGTGCAGCCAGCCGGGTTATTTCATTCCTGAAGGCTCGATATATGGTCGGGAAGGGTTGTCTTGCCCACCTTGCTTATGTGAGGGACACCAGCGCCGAGTCTCCAACGATTGATTCAGTGCCAGTTGTTCGAGAGTTTGCTGATGTATTTCCTTTGGACCTTCCAGGCATGCCTCCAGATCGTGATATTGTTTTCTGCATTGATTTAGCTCCAGTTCTATTCGTGAAGAAGAAGGATGGGTCCATGCAGATGTGTATTGATTACCGCTAGTTGAACAAGGTCACCATTAAGAAAAAGTATCCTTTGCCGTGAATCGATGATTTGTTTGACCAGTTGCAGGGTGCTAGGGTGTTTTCTAGGATTGATTTGAGATCGGGATATCATCAGTTAAGGATTCAGGCCTCAGATGTTCCGAAGACAGCTTTTCGCACGAGGTATGGCCACTAGGAGTTCCTGGTAATGTCCTTTGGCTTGACTAACGCCCTAGCAGCATTCATGGACTTGATGAATAGGGTGTTCAGGCCGTATATTGATTCCTTTGTCATTGTCTTCATTGATGACATTTTGATTTACTCACGTAGCCTGGGGGAGCACGAGCAGCATTTGAGAGTTGTGCTCCAGACTTTGCGAGATCAGAAGCTACATGCTAAGTTATCCAAGTGTAAGTTCTGGTTGGATCCCGTGGCATTCTTGGGGCATGTGTTATCCGGAGAGTGTATCAAGGTTGATCCTCAGAAGGTTGAGGCGATTCAGAGTTGGTCGCGTCCTACTTCAGCTACAGAGATCAGGAGCTTTTTGGGCCTAGCAGGCTATTATCGCCGATTTATGGAGGGGTTCTCTTCTATTGCAGCTCCAATGACTAGATTGACTCAGAAGAATTCCACGTTCAGATGGTCCGACGAGTGTGAGGCGAGCTTTCAGCAGCTCAAGACAGCATTGACCTCAGCACCAGTTCTGGTATTACCTTCTAGTTCGGGGATGTACACAGTGTATTGCGTCGCTTCACGCGTTGGTTTGGGATGTTTGTTGATGCAGGAAGGGAGAGTTATTGCTTATGCTTCACGCCAACTGAAGGTTCATGAGAAGAATTACCCTGTGCACGATTTAGAGTTGGCAGCGATTGTGCATGCTCTTAAGATTTGGAGGCACTACTTATATGGGGTGACCTGTGAGGTTTATACAGACCACCGCAGCTTGCAGCACTTGTTTAAGCAGAGGGATATTAATTTGAGGTAGCGCATATGGCTTGTGTTGTTGAAGGATTATGATATCACCATTCTTTATCATCCGGGCAAGGCAAACGTGGTAGCAGATGCCTTGAGCAGGAAGGAAGATAGTCTGGGTAGTTTGGCTTACATTGCAGAAGAGGAGAGACCTCTAGCCTTGGACATTCAGTCCTTGGCTAATCGCCTCGTGAGGTTAGACCTTTCGGAGCCTCGTCGAGTTCTAGCACATGTGGTTGCTCAGTCTTCATTATTGGGTAAAATTAAGGCTCGACAGTTTGATGATCCGTGCTTGGCAGAGCTTCGGGAGACAGTGGTACAGGGTGGTGCCAAGGAGTTTTTTATTGGTGAGGATGGCCGTTTATGTGTTCCTAATGTCGATGGCCTAAGAGGGAGGATTCTAGAGGAGGCACACAGTTCTCGGTATTCTGTCCATCCTGGTGCTACGAATATGTATCGTGATTTGAAGCAGCATTACTGGCGGAGGCAGATGAAGAAGGACATTGTGGAGTATGCGGCTAGGTGTCTTAATTTCTAGCAGGTTAAGTATGAGCACCAGAGGCCAGGAGGCCTACTTCAGCAGATTCCCATTCCGGAGTGGAAGTGGGAATGCATCACTATGGACTTCGTGGTTGGGTTGCCTTGGACTTTGCGGAAGGTTGACGCGGTTTGGGTCATTGTGGATAGATTGACCAAATCGGCGCATTTCATTCCAGTGGCTACTACATATACTTCTGAGAGGTTGGCACAGATCTACATTTGGGAGATAGTCCAGTTGCACGGTGTGCCGGCGTCCATTATATCATATCGAGGTCCTCAGTTCAGCTCGCACTTTTGGAGAGCATTGCATAGTGAGATGGGTACCCAAATAGACCTCAGCACAGCATTTCAACCTCAGACTGGGGGTCAGTCGGAGCGTACAGTTCATATATTGTAGGACATGCTCAGGGCATGTGTGATTGACTTCGGAGGTCAGTGGGACCAGCTTTTGCCTTTGGCAGAGTTTGCTTACAATAATACTTATCAGTCCAGCATTGAGATGGAACCATTTGAGGCTTTGTATAGTTGGCGATGTCGTTCTCCTATCGGGTTGTTCGAGCCTGGTGAGGCTAAGTTATATGGCACCGACCTAGTGAGGGATGCTTTGGAAAAAGTGAAGTTGATCCAGGAGAGGCTCCGTACAGCATAGTCAAGACAAAAAAGTTACGCGGATCAGAGGGCGCGTGATGTATCATTTGTTGAGGGAGATAAGGTCCTGTTGAAAGTCTCGCCTATGAAGGGTATTATGAGGTTTGGGAAAAAGGGCAAGCTAAGCCTGAGGTTTATAGGTCCATTCGAGGTGTTGAGGCGAGTTGGGGAGGTTGCTTATGAGTTGGTCTTACCTCCTAGTTTATCAGGAGTTCATCCAGTTTTTCATGTATCCATGCTCCGGAGGCACCACGCCGACTTCCCTCACGTGGTTGATTTCAACACTATTCAGTTGGATGAGAGGTTGGGCTACGAGGAGGAGCCAGTTCCTATTATTGATAGACAGGATCGCCAGTTGAGGTCCAAGAGAGTTTCTATCGTAAATGTCCAGTGGAAGGTCCAACCAGTTGAGGAGGCAACCTGGGAGTCCGAGGAGGGCATGCGGAGTAGATACCCGCACTTATTCAGCACTTCAGGTATGATTCTAGACCCGTTCGAGGACGAACATTTGTTTAAGAGGTGGAGAATGTAACGACCCGATCGGTCATTTTGCGTTGTCGGACCCTGTTCCCCTAAATGAAACTTCCCATTGCGGCTTATTGTGATTTATGACTTGCGGGGGCGGGTGGTCTTGAATTCGTAAGTGTTTAGAGTGCTATAGGAACACTTGGTTCCTTAAGGTTGGCCTTTAAGGCCAAGTTTGACTTCGGTTAATATTTTGGGTAAACGACCTCAGAATCGAGTTTCGACGGTTCCAGTAGCTTCGTATGATGATTTAGACTTGGGCATATGTTCGGAATGGGTTTTGGATGACCCGGGAGCGTTTCGGCACCCGATATTGAAATAAGAGCTCCTTAGGTTCCTATTGTGGTTTGGGATGTTTTTTTGAGTTATCGAGGTCCGAACGGAATTCCGACACCGGGAATAGTTCCTCTATATCATTTATGACTTCCTGCAAAATTTGGTGTCGTTCCGAGAAGTATAGGTCGGTTCGGCGCGTTGTTAGCGAAGTCAAGAAAACTTAAAGTTCCTAAGTTTGGTTCTAGGGGTTTTGAGGTGTGATTTTGAGTTTTAGCGTTGTTTTGGGTGTTCTGAAGGCTCGAGCGAGTCTGTATCAAGATTTGGGACTTGTTGGTATATTTGGTCGGGGGCTTGGGTGGGCCCAGGTGCCTCCCGGATACCACATGAGGCGAAGAACCAGCTGAAATAGTTGCTGGTGCACCTGTTCTGGGGTGACCGCAGGTGCGGTTGCCCAGTCGCAGGTGCGGGACCGCTCCTACGGTCCCAGCCTCGCAGGTGCGACCCCTAGCGGGCAGCCCATTTCTCACAGGTGCGGACAAAATTCTTGGGGAGCGGAGCCGCAGGTGTGGTCTCCTCTCCGCAGGTGCAGGCCCAGGATTCCTCGTCCATTCAGGTTTGAGCCTTTGCTCGCAGGTGCGGTCCTTGAGCCGCAGGTGCGGAACCACTGTCAGGCAGTGTGTTTCTTTAAAATACGGGATTATTCATTGTTCCTTCATTTCTTCCTCCATTAGAACACTTTGAGAGCTTAGAAAAAGGGCTCCACGACCCAACCACTGAAAGGTAAGTAAATTCTATCCTAAAGTTAGTTAATGCAGGCATTCTTAGTATAATTTAACTACTTAATTAGTGAAAAATTTAGGAATTTTTGTAGTAACCTAGGGCCTTCGAGAATTTAAAAAACTACCTGTGAAGTGGCTATGAAATCATACAAGAATCGTATATTAATGATTCTTAGGCTATGTGTGAGTGTTTCCTTCGAGAATTTTTGGAATCCGAGCATGCGTGCCCGGGGTCGGATTTTGGGATTTATTCAAGAATGATGAATTGAATAAGTAGTAAGAGGATTTCATGCTTTCAATATAAATTGATATGTTTGTATAAAATTTGGCTAGTTTCGAGTCCGTGGGTGTGGAGTTTGGAGTTTCAGGCGCGTTCTTAACCCGGAGAGTAGGTTTGGCACGAGGTGAGTCTCCTTTATAACCTTGTAAGAGGGAACTGTCCCCCTAGGTGCTTGAAATGACTATGTGCTAATGTTTGTGGGGGCTACGTACGCACAAAATGATGAGAGTCCGTACGTAGCGACTATTATTATTATGTCCGGGTAGTTAGGCCTACACCATGCCTTATGTTTTCCTTCAAAATGAACTATATGCTTAGTGAATTAATGTTACATGCGGCTTGTTTCCCTGAGATCATGGAATTTAAGTAATTTTAAGGAATTGTTCACGAAAACTAATTTATAAAGAATAAATGTGTGGATTGTGTGTGCATGTGATCGCTTCGCAATTGACATCCCGCGAGCGGAGTGTTATTTCCCCCACTCTCATGGGAGCGGGCCGTACACCACGGCGGGATCGAAAGATATATATTATGGTTCGGGCCGTTCGACCCTCGGCAGTGCACATATATGATCATTATGATGGCTCACGCCGGTTGTCCTTATCCTGTATGCGCATGTTAAATTGTTAATGATTCTTTTATGTATTTTGAGTGGTCGATATATTTTTAAAGGAAAGAAAAGAATAAGGAAGTAGAAATTGTATATTTACTTCCATTATTTATTTGAATTACTGTTATTTTTAATGTTTACTGCTTTTATCATCCTTGTACGTCTGTTACTGATATTAAATCTTACTAATTATTTTGTTGGACATTAGTGAGTGTCAAGTCAACCTCTCGTCACTACTTCTTCGAGGTTAGGCGGGATACTCATTGGGTACATATTTGCTTATGTACTCATACTACACTTCTGTACTTAATTGTACAGGTTCTGAGGCTGGTGCATCTGGTTATCAGACCGGAACTCGATTTTGATCATAGTTGGATCTGACTTCACGGTGAGCTGCTTCTCCTGACGATCATCGGCAGCACCATGGAGTTTCCTTTTCTTATTTCCCGTCTATTTCTTCCAGACAGTGGGATTGTATATTATATTTTTGTATATTCTGTTAGTATGCCCGTAGGACTTGTGACACTAGTTCCTGGCACACACGTAGTGATTATTTTAGTTTGCGGGTCTGTATATATATATATATATTGGCTCACGCCTCTTTACGAATGCTTTTGGTTAAAAATGGCTTACTATCTTTTCAATTAATGTTTTGAACTTTAAAACTTGGCACGTGTTGGGATGTTTACTCAAATATGGGAAGAATCCTTAGTAATCTGGGTGTGGGCTTGCCTAACCTCGATGTTGGGTTCCATCACGACCTGAGTTAGTATTTTGGGTCGTGACAACATGGTATCAGAGTTCTAGGTTCACGTAGGTCTCACAAGTCACGGGCAAACCTAGTAGAGCCTTGCGGATCAGTATGGAGATGTATGTACTTATCTTCGGGTGTATATAGGGTGTTAGGAAATCCTCTCCTTATTTTTATTCTATCGTGCAGTCAATGGTTTACTAAATCTCATTCTTCTATTCTCTCACATATGGTGAGGATGCATGCATCTGATGTTCCAGACCCGGGAGGGGCCGCTACCCCTATTATTCGAGGCCGTGGCAGAGGCCGGGGGAGGGCACCGGCCCGAGGTAGGGGACGAGGGCGTCCCCGACCTATTCCAGTTGTACCACCACCAGAGGATCCTACTATAGAGGAGCAGGGTGAGGTGCCCCCAGCAGGTCCTGCTCCAATGGACTTTATGACGGCGCCAGGTTTCCAGGAGATCATGGGCCGTATCATGCGGTTTATGGACACCATGTCCCAGGCTGGTTTATGTCCAGCAGATCCTGCCATATCTCAGGCGGGAGGTGGATCCCAGACTCCTACCGCCCAGGCTGCAGGTCAGGCAGCAGCATTACATCATACCCCGGGTACACTGCCTGTGGGTGGGGTCCAGCCTGTAACAGCAGCACCTGAGCCCAGACCAGCTGTCAACGGCGATCCGCAGAAGTTATTGGATATATGGACTCGATTGCACCCTCCAGTCTTCGGGGGTGAGCGAGGCGAGGATGCCCAGGATTTTGTTGACAGGTACAGGGATAGGCTGCATAATATGAGGATATTAGAGTCCCATGGAGTGGACTTCACTACCTTCCAGATAGAGGGCTGAGTTCGTAGATGCTCGCAATCCTATATTCTCAGCAGGCCAGCAGATTCTCCTCCTATCACCTGGGAGCAGTTCACCCAGATGTTTTTAGACAGGTATATCCCACCTTCTGAGAGGGAAGAGCTGCGATATCAGTTCAAGCAGCTAGAGCAGGGTTAGATGTCAGTGACATATTATGAGGCTAGATTCTCAGACTTGTCTCGCCACGCACTTATGATAATTGCCTACTGATGTTGAGAGAGTGCGGAGGTTTGTAAAAGGGCTGCGGTCCGATATTAGGGCCAACATGGCCCAAGAGGTGGAGATGGGGACTCCCTATCATCTGGTGGTCGAGATAGCTCGTCGGATTGATGGATATCGATCGAGAGGCAGAGAGCAGGGTCAGCAGGACAAGAGAGCCAGATTCTCCGAGGATTTCAGAGGTGCCCCAGTTAGGGGTAGAGGTCAGTTCGAGAGGTCAGACCAGCATGCCTCCTTATTCAGCACCCCCACCATCTCCCCGAGGTATTCCAGCGAGGGCTCATTTCAGCGCCATTCCAGAGTGTTCCTACCGCCTTCCAGCCATTCAGAGTTCACCCAGTGGTTATTCCAGTTATCCAAGATTCCCCAGTCCCTATTTCGGTGTTATGCCAGAGGTACACATCGCTCTCCGGCCATTCAGGGTTCCTCTTCGGGGCAGCAAGCTATGATACCCGGAGGTTTTTATGAGTGTGGGGATCCAGGTCATATGAAGAGGAATTGTACCAGGTTTCGGGGCAAAGCAGTGCAGCAGGATCATCAGCCTATGGGTCCAGCACCGGCCGTCAGGCCATCTAGAGGTGGGGGACAGGTCGGCAGTGGTCTTCCTAGAGGTGGAGGCCAGTTAGGGGGAGGTTAGCCAGCTCCTGTCATTCTGGCGGAGCTTAATCTTCCGTTGCTCTAGCTAGATTCTATGTTATTCCGGCAAGATCAGATGTAGTGGCCTCAAACGTTGTGATTATAGGTATTATTACAGTATGTGGTAGAGAGGAATCCGTGTTATTTGATCCAGGATCCACTTATTCCTATGTTTCAGTCTTATTTTCTCATTTTCTGGATGTCCCTTGTGAGTCATTGGGTTCTCCTATATGTGTGTCCACTCGTGTGGACGATTCTGTGGTGGTAGACCGTGTTTACCAGTCCTGTATGGTTACATTCTACGGGTTCGAGACTCGAGCGGATCTCTTATTGCTTAACATGGTTGATTTCGATAATATTTTAGGCATGTATTGGCTATCTCCTTATCATGTCGTGCTAGATTGCCATCCCAAGACAGTTACTTTAGCCATGCCAGAGTCGCCTAGGCTGGGGTGGAGAGGTTCCTCAGTTAGTGCAGCCAGGCGGGTTATTTCATTCCTGAAGGCTCGATATATGGTCGGGAAGGGTTGTCTTGCCCAACTCGCTTATGTGAGGGACACCATCGCCGAGTCTCCAACGATTGATTCAGTGCCAGTTGTTCGAGAGTTTGCTGATGTATTTCCTTCGGACCTTCCGGGCATGCCTCCGGATCGTGAAATTGATTTCAGCATTGATTTAGCTCCAGGCACCCAGCCTATATCTATTCCTCCGTACCATATGGCTCCGAAAGAGTTGAAGGAGTTGAAGGAGCAGCTTGAGGAGTTGTTGATTAAGTGTTTCATCAGTCCGAGTGTATCGCCATGGGGTGCTCCAGTTCTATTCGTGAAGAAGAAGGATGGGTCCACGCAGATGTATATTGATTACCGCCAGTTGAATAGGGTCACCATTAAGAACAAGTATCCTTTTCCGTGCATCGATGATTTGTTTGACCAGTTGCAGGGTGCTAGGGTGTTTTCTAAGATTGATTTGAGATCAGGATATCATTAGTTGAAGATTCGGGCCTCAGATGTTCCGAAGACAGCTTTTCGCACGAGGTATGGCCACTACAAGTTCCTGGTAATGTCCTTTAGCTTGACTAATGCCCAGGCGGCATTCATGGACTTGATGAATAGGGTGTTCAGGCTGTATATTGATTCCTTTGTCATTGTCTTCATTGATGACATTTTTATTTACTCGAGTAGCCTGAGGAGCACGAGCAGCATTTGAGAGTTGGGCTCTAGACTTTGCAAGAATAGAAGTTATATGCTAAGTTCTCCAAGTGTGGGTTCTGGTTTGATTCCCTGGCATTCTTGGGGAATGTGGTATCAGGAGAGGGTATCAAGGTTGATCCTCAGAAGGTGTGGGGTGTTGATGCGTGGCTAGAATCCATAGTTTTAAGCATTATGTACCTTACATTTTATGTGCTTTTGTCAAAAAAATACACGTCATATGTGCATAATGGAGTCTATTTCATGTGTAGGTGAATTGGAGATGGAAGCTGAGCGAAATGGGTGCATAAACGTCACAAATACGGGCAAGAGTCGAAAAGGAGTGACCCGGGCCATAGCCGGGCGTTTTGGCCTTAAAGCCTGGCATACCCAGGCGTTAGCTGGGCGTTAGGGCCCAAACGCCAGCCCTACCCAGGCGTTAGCTAGGCGTTTGGGGCTTAACGCCTGGGGTCCCTGGTCCGGTCAATTACGAGTTTTGAAGGTTTTTAGTGTTTCCCGGTTTGAATAGAAGTCTCCCACACGTTTAGGGTTTATCCCAAACATATAAATAGACCCAAAAACACAACTTGGAGGAGAGGATGCCATTTTTGGAGAGAAGATACACACAGGATCATTGAGGAAGAAAAGGATTATCAGTTTTCTTCATCTTATTCTAGTATTTTCCATTTATGCAACACTTATGCAATTTTTTGATTCTAGCATAAGTGGCTAAACACCCATTGTTCTGGGATTGTGGTTTAGCCATGAATATTGTTAGTCGACATTAATTTAACCTTGATTATAATTCACTCAATATATGGTTGTTTCTTCAATTATGCGTTTAATTGCTTAATTGTCTGGCCAACAGTTAGGTTCTATATACTATCTATGTTATGCTTGGGAAAGCCGTATATATATTAGAGAAGAATTGAAGAGATCGCCGATCTTAACCCTTCAGGGGAGCGAATTTGTGGTTAGGATAGGAATATACCTAGTCACCGTGTAATTAAACAACGTAATCTTAGTGCGTGCTAATATATTAATTTCATAGGAATATAGGCGTTAATCTATTGAGAATAGGCGAGTAGTACTTCGGGAGAAGGCTACGAGAGCAATTATCGATTAATTAGCAACCATGAGTGGATTATATTAAAGGGAGAGTTAATTAGAATGCAATACGAGTGGTGAATGGATCACAACCCTNGTGGGTTCGACATTCAATTTAACATTATATTACTTGCTACGACCACCTATACTTGTGTGTGCGTTTGGGACCAATAAGTTTTTGGCGCCGTTGCCGGGGACTTGAATATAGACTACTTTCTAGTTACTTGCTTTAATTGTTTATTTCATTGAGTCTAACGTCACATGATTTTTGCTCTGATCTCAGGAACTTCAAGTGAATGCGTAGGGTCAGAAACCAGGATAGACTTGATGACTTCGATCCCAAACCTGAGAGATCATCTCACAGGAGATTGCGAAAAGCAAGAGATACAGACAATATTCAGGACTTCATCCGATTCCCTGTGAACATGGTAGAGGATCAACACATGGTTGTTCAGGAGGTGGCAATGCCCAGTATTGCTAATGTCAGCTCCAGCATCGTGAAGCCCATAATCACTGGGCACTTTGAGCTAAAACAGAGCATGATCCAACTACTTCATGCAAACGGGCAGTTTTTGGGTTTTCCACACGAGGATCCACAGAAGCACATTCTGAACTTCTAGGAGATTAGTGATACTTATATCACTAACGGGGTCACGCCAGATTATGTGAGGCTCACGCTTTTCCCATTCTCTATATTGGGCGAAGCAAAGCGATGGCTGAAGGCAGAACCAGCTAATTCCATCACAACATGGAACGATCTGGCGAGAAAATTTCTGGCAAGGTTCTTCCCTTCAGGAAAGACTGCAAAGATCAGGAGTGAGATAGTCTCCTTTAGACAGAAAACATGTGAATCATTATATTCATCATGGGAAAGATTCAAGGGGCTACTCAGAGACTGTCCTCATCACAATCAGACAAACGAGGTGTTAGTTCAAACTTTCATTGAGGGTCTCCATCCGCAAACAAAAATTATGGTAGATGCGGCAGCCGGAGGTCAGGTGTTGGAGAAGAATTATGATGAAATATGTGCATTACTGAATAAATTCTCCAAAAGCAATCCAGACTTGCAAGGTGAAATAGGGAGAAATGTCGTTTAAAAGTCACCAGGGGTTCTTGAACTAGATGTGGTTTCAGCATTGTCAGCCTAGATTTTCACATTGACTAACCAAGTCAATCAGATGAACCTAATCATTAACAAGCAACAATCTCAACCAGTGCAACAGGCCCAACCAGTGCAACAGATTCATCTATTTTGTGAAGTCTGTGGAGAGGGTCATTCGAGCGATTTATGCCCAGTCAATCCAAAGTCTGTCTGCTTTGTGGGTAAAGCGAATAGGGGACAAGCAAATCAATATGGAAAAACCTATAAACCCAACCGGAGAAACCACCCAAACTTCTCTTGGGGTGGAAATCAAAGCACTCAGCATAACTACAGGCATCCATTACCTCAACAGCAGTACAAACCACCTCAGGCTGAACCATCAGCAAGCCTTGAGGAGATTATGAAGAGAGTGATGAACGACCAACTTGCTTGCAATCAGAAAATAATGGCTGATCACCAAGCCCAGACTGTAGCGATGAGAAATTTAGAACGTCAAGTTGCGCAACTTGCCAGTTCTCAAAATACCCGACCAACGGGGGCTCTTCCAAGTGACACTGACGGTGAGCTCTGGTTATCAGACCAAAACTCGATTTTGATCAAGTTGGATCTGACTTCACGGTGAGCTGCTTCTCCTGACGATCCTCGGCCGCACCATGGAGTTTCTTTTTCTTATTTCCCGTCTATTTATTCAAGAAAGTGGGATTGTATATTATATTTTTGTATATTCTATTAGTATGCCCGTAGGACTTGTGACACTAGTTCCTGGCACACACGTAGTGGTTAGTTTGGTTTGCGGGTCTGTATATATATATTGGCTCACGCCTCTTTACGACTGCTTTTGGTTTAAAAAGGCTTACTATCTTTTCAATTAATGTTTTGAACTTTAGAACTTGGCACGTGTTGGGATGTTTACTCAAATATGGGAAGAATCCTTAGTAATCTGAGTGTGTGCTTGTCTAACCCCGGTGTTGGGCGCCATCACGACCTGAGTTAGTATTTTGGGTCGTGACAGATCCCATCATAAAATTCACATAAGGAAATATACACGGAGCTGAATTGCCTACTATTACACATTACCGAATATCGGTCACATGCACGCTAAGTGCATAATACCATCCTGGGGAGACTGATAAGGCCATATGCTACAAAACTCAAGCACAACTGAGGTGCGATGTATATATACTCTGGATCTCAAGAGCTATCCTGCTCACATAACATCACCACTACGCGGGACCTCAACACATAAGAAATTATCAAGCCGTTTCACAACTCACACGGCACAATCATAATATTACATGGATTTGACGAAGACGAAATAACACCTGATATTCCAACACCCCTCCTTGAGGAGCGCTATATTGAAATGAACACATCTGCCTCACATGAAGCCCATAATCTCGTTTAAATCCGTTCATACACTTCAAGCTGATTCTTCTCGCAATGAACTATGCTGATAGCCTTACCTGGGTCCACATTAACCATTTCCTCTCATAATACCCAAGAACAACCATCATAGCTGAGACAACACCCCACAATCCACAACCAAATGAACGGAACGCCTTCCAGGCATAAATCCCCAAATAAGAAATATTGCACTTCCTTATACTTGGTCTAAATCTTCAACCAATCAGGTGACTACATGTCACACTTATACAATCTTCCCGTGGTCACGCTCCCACGACCTTCCACGAGGTAACAAGTCTGCACATCCATAACACCGACCACACTAAGGCCGCAAAACACATCAAGAACCCATGACCAGGGTACAAAGCCTCTCTCACTGAATATCGATCTCAGGTGACACTGAAGATAACACTAGCTTACTCTTAACTTTCAAGTCACTTTTTCTTGCTCATCGGAGCTCATGACATCCTTGTCAACATCGACCCGCAACCTCGATTCCTTACTTCTAGTTACATACTGTTTACTGCACCTAACATGCCAATATGAGATTGCGCAAGAATTCTATCATAACTCCTAAACCACTAACAGGGGAAACACCTCATCATATAGAAACTTCTTACTTACCTCAATACAAGAGAACAATAACAACACTCGAGTGAATTCTCACAATCACCCAACATGCAAATCCTTAAGTAGTGGTCTGAACCACCATAAAACCTTTCGGGATCCTCCTACACCTGACAGGCCATAACACTCGAATGTTCCCACATGAAATCTATTACGACGGCGGACAAGTCCCGCACATACCAGCCCAAACCACACGCATAGTTTAATTACACTGACGAAACTGATGACTACTGTAAATGTACCACATCTCAACCATGGCTAATCAATCTATCTTCTTTTACTCATCCTTAACTGCCTCAGAAATAATAGTAACTTCCTTCAACTCATAGCAACTCAACCCTCACTCATCCTGAGTGACCTTGATTCACGAGACCACGCTTCCTAAATCCCGCAACCCGTCTCATACCCTCCTGATAATATTTCTACAGCCTGGAATTTATTTCTCTCACTCCTCCAATACAATCCTGCATGCTGGAAATAACATAGAACACTCCAATTATTTCCCTCTTTCTGAAATTATGCTGCAAAAGCTCAATTCTTAATCATACTGCTGCCCTTAACCCCTAAACACCACGTTCTTAACTTTTGAACTCACTAGAACCACTATTGAGAGTCACCCACTCCGACTGGCCCTGAATACAATCAACTCCAAGGCTCTTCTAGCACATGAAAATCCTCTCAATGAAGTACGTGACTGAGTCACTACCCTTATAACCTGCCTATGCCTTACGCATAAATTCTGAATCTTTCAAAGCCTAACCCTAGTCCAATAGGGCCAACTTTTGCACACATTCATCAAATCCCACGCACAATCACCATTTTACTCATTTCCCTTAGTTGTACTAACTTTCCATTACGCCGGAAATCCGCAACCCCATGATAACACAATCCTACAACCCAACTGCAGGTGGTGGGACTCCCCCACTTAGCCCAAAGCTACTCCTTGCACCACTCTAGACCCTGCTGAGATCCTTTCTCCTTTATTAACATGATCTTGATAAACCAATCCGTCCAATTCCTCCAAATTCTCTTGTTAGCACTCCCTAAATACTCAAATTTTCTAGCATCATTCACACATTCTGCCTCCTACCGAATAGCCACTAGAATCCCTCACAGAAAGTTGCCAACCACACAACCGCTAACCTACTCACAGGAGACAACCCACCTATGTAAATCACCAACTGAAAACTTCCAACGACGATGTACTGCACTATCTCTACAACATCAATATCCCCTCCTAAGCCCGTTCTCATTCACCAACTTTACCAGTCCGTCCGCTCCTCATAGACATCTACTAAATGCTCTACCATATCCTCTAATTCACCATTATGGTGCCGCTCTCCCACTTTGGTTAAACTCATTCCTTTAGGCACTACCTGACCTCATTTCCTTATGCCTGGCCTTTTAGAAATCTAGCTGCCGCCTGACACTTCTCACATGTATTTCTTCGTCGTATGCCGTCCAATTGGTTAAACTCATTCCTTTAGGCACTACCTGACCTCATTTCCTTACGCCTGGCCTTTTAGAAATCTAGCTGCCGCCTGACTCTTCTCACATGTCTTTCTTCGTCGTATGCCGTCCAATTCAATATCATTCTCTGCAACTCTTAGACCAGTAGATCACCACGACTTCAAACTCTCCGAGGATCATCCTTCTCGAGTTGCCTTTATTAGAAATAACTATTCAGTCCTAAACCACCACGCACCACGATCTCTGACAACCGCTTCTCCAATACTACTTCACAACACTCTGACCCAATGCAACCGAAGCAACCATAGCCATGACAGACTTAACACATTCCATTCGATTAGTGACGACGATGTCACATCACAGGTGAATATCCCCCCCTTACTTGAAAACACCAAGTCGTACTACTTTATCAATCCAAAACCTGGCCATTTATAGTCCAATTGTCTTCCTTCCGCCGGAATCTAAATACTGAAATCTCAAAATCGCACTTTGAGAAGACCTCCCTTCAAGCCATTCATCACCCCCAACCCACGAGCAAGCATTCTACCATCATGTTAACACCACGCGATAATCAATCGTAAGCACTTAACAACCTAAGCATAACCTCTAAGTTCTCAGAATCACAGCTACTGGCTGAAACAGTATATTACTCTTCCGCAGAGCAATGCCAATAGCCTCAATCAACTTCGCAGGGAGAAACATCCCTCACCACACCCATAGAACCATTTTAATTCCTCAAATTCCCTATTTTTCCTACTAATTTCCATGTCTAATCCATGAATATAACTTGTATTTAACTTAAAAATATGAAGAAATTACTTACCTTGACATTGATGATGGAATTCCCCTCTTGAAGCTCTCCGAAAATCGCCTAAGCCATGAGAAAAATGAGAGGAATGGACAAAATCCCGGTTTTTAAAACATTCTGCCCCGCCTCATTTCCACACCTGCGATCCTACATTTGCACCTGCATTCCCACAGGTGCGACCAATCTCCCGCACCTGCAGCTTCCTCAGCTCCAGCCCAAAATCGCACCCGCCCCATTGTCCGCAACTGCGCCTTCGCATGTGCGAAAATATCATCGCACATGCGCTCCCAGCCAAACCACCAATTCTTCGCACCTGCAGCGCCAAAGCCGCACCTGCAGCTCCGCACCTGCGGCCAAAGCCTCACAAGTGCGGTCGCACCAGACACCAGTAACTTAAGATTTTCTCAACTTCAAATATTGATCCGTTAAACACCCGGAATTCACCTGAGGCCCCCGGGACCTCGTCCAATTACACCAACCTCTTCCAAAACATAGTGCGGACTTGCTCAAGACCTCAAATCACATAAAACAATACCTAAATGACGAATCACGCCCTAATTCAATCTTTATGAACTTAGAAATTTCCAACTTTTACATTCGATGCCGAAACTCGTCAAATCACGTCCGATTGACCACAAATTTTGCACACAAGTCATATTCGATATTACGTACCTGCTCCAACTTCTGGAATACCATTCCGACGTTGGTATCAAAATTTCTACTTCTGATCGGATTTTTCAAAAACCTTCAAATTTCTATCTTTAGCCAAATGACTTCAAAATGACCTACGAACATCCGAATTCACTTCTGATCACGCTCCCAACTCCAGAATCACCATACGAAGCTATTCCCAGGCTCGAAATCCCAAACGGACATCAATAACACTGAAATTCCTTAAAGCCCAAACTTAGAAAATTTCTTCAAAATGCTGCCTTCCATAATATGCACCGAAACGCTCCCGGGTTATCCAAAACCCGATCCGGACATACGCCCAAGTCTGAAATCATCATACAAACCTGTAGGAACCTTCAAATCCTTTTTCGGAGGTTGTTTACTCAAAATTCAAATCTTAGTTGATTTCTCCAACTTAAGGCTTCTGAAATGAGAATTTTCTTTCCAAATTAACTCTAAACTTCCCGAAATTAAACTTCGACCACGCCCACTAGTCATAATACCTAAAACAGAGCTGCTCATGACTTCAAACCGCTGAACGACGCGCTAGAGCTCAAAACAATCGATCGGGTCGTTACAACCTTAATGAATTTTTGGGTCGCGACAAGTAGCGTAGTTGCACGACGATCACATCCCTGCTCTTCTCCCTCCTGACTTCCTATAATTATTATTATTAGTTGATTCCCATTTTGTATATGTCTTAGGGTTATCATACGGTCCTTTGTAGATGCTCATGACTAGTGACACCCGATGTCGGGCTTTCTTTCCGCACTGTTGTTATGATTTAAACACCTTATGAAGGTTTATTGTTAAATAGCTTTGATTTTATCTTAAACATGAAAATATTGATTGGTTTTGGTAATGTGTCAGTTTGCCTAGTGCCACGATAGGCGCCATCACGACATGGTCGATTTGGGTCGTGACACATAATAATTGAGAATTAACATGGGTAAGTGTGGAAGAAGATTCTTTATGAATTCTCTTGTTTTGTTTGTTCTCGCGATTATTATATCAACTAAAATTTGGATTGAATCCCTGGAATTCGGGAATTTATCAAAGGTGAATATGGGCCCATTCACCTGCCATGTATACCATATAAGATGCATCTATGAGATGGTTACATGTGTGATTATTATTAACGCGCAATCTGGTGTTTGCGAGGTAACTTGCTCAATAATTTAATTTCGAGCATAATTTTCAGATTTTCTATTCAAGACAGTTCAACTTGATAAATTGGTATACATCACAGTTGGTTTAGAAAAATGATTTATTGAGTGCCTCCACTTAATAGCTAAACTACTGCTTATGAGAACAAAGTTATCTATATCAATTTGATATATGTTATACACGAAAGTATATTACATTCTCCCCTCACAAGTGGTTCAGGGTCAGGAACCAAATAATTCCATCTTATTATTATTGATGTGCGGTGTATATTTTGATTAAAACCATAATGAACAAAGATGGGTTCCCAAAATTGAGGAAGAAAGTTAGTTTTTCTAACACGAGCGGGAGATAAAATAAAAAATTGAGAAAAACGTTACGTAGAATGAATTATCATTTGTACCTCTAGATCCTTGAAGATAATATGAACTTGAAGTTCATAAAAGGATAATTCATCTACAATGCAAAGCATGCCAGACGCATTTGCTGACCCAAAGAAAGTAGCTATATTCTCACTGCAAATTCTCCTATTAGAATAAGTCCTAGAAGGAAAAAGTATATCGTACACTTAAAGCGTATATACAAATCGGTTTCAAATAAAATTATTGATAAAGAAGATGAGAAAACGATCAAAATGATCATAATAAGGAGGTAAGTGATCTAAAAGATCACATGACATAACACTTCATAAAATCTCTGGAGAGGTTTAGGAACCTGAAAATATGAATGAAAAGATCTCCATGTTATGTCTTTATGAAAAAAAAGGAGGTTGGAACCGATATGATTGTTCGTCGACGACATCTATCATAGTGCTAAATATAGATGAGGACCTCATGTCTGTCGAATACAGACACTAAAATATTGGCCGAATACAAGAAACACAATTCAAATAGAATTGGTTTCATATGAAAGACATGTAGTTTTGGACATGTAGTTCAAACACTTGAAAGTATAACGTCAATGGTGTGTGAAATTGCCTTTATCTATCTTATATGTCAAGCATGACATAAAAACTTGATATGCATCTAAATTCCATTCATATCTCTTATATGATTTAACTTATACGAAAATCCATGAAGAATTTAAATTTCTTAAAGCATATAAAAATTTTGGTCATGAATTACTACATCCTAAGTAAAATTTGTGCACATTTCTATCTTGCTATAACTATGCACATTTCTATCTTGCTATAACTATAAACATGATAATGTGATAGCGAGAATTTTCAAGGTTCAACATATTCATTGGAGTTAATATGTGTGATTTATTCACCAAATCTCTGTCGACGTCAACCTCCAAGCAGCTAGTGCACAAGATTGGGATGCGAAGGTTGAAGAATGTGAATTGATGCTCTCATCAGGGGGAGTTAATACGTGTTGTACTCTTTTTACCTTACAAGGTTTTGTCCCACTGGGTTTTCCTTGCAAGGTTTATAATGAGGCAACCAAAAGGCGTTTTTCTAAAGCCAAAGTAAGTAGGCTCCAGAGCCTGCAAAAAGTACTCCACCATTTCGTTTTCCTCCATCGGGGGGTTAACTTTTGTCGTTTGTTCTCTCCAGCGAAAGCCGGATTCCCTGAAACTTTCACTAGGCTTCTTCTTAATCTTAGTCTAGGACAAACGAGCTGGAACAATCTCGATGTTGTATTGGAAATGACGAGCAAATGCTTGGGCCAAATCATCCCAAGTATACCATCTGTTGTGATCCTGACGAGTGTACCACTCCAATGCCGCGCCACTCAGACTATGGCTAAAGTATGCCATCAGTAGTTCATCTTTCCCATCGGCTCCTCTCATTTTACTGCAGAATCCCCTCAAATGGGCCACCGGGTCTCCGTGCCCATCATATAGGTCAAATTTAGGCATTTTGAATCCCACAGGCAGCTGAACATCGAGAAATAAACACAAACCTTTGTAGGCTACACTCACCTGGCACCCAATCCTTGCATGTTCCTGAACGATTGTTCCAGGCTTCTTACCTTCCTGAATATCTCCTCCTGCTCTAGGTTTTTAGGTGGTTTCTTAGTCTCGACAAGGAGGTCGAAACAAGGAGTGTAAGAGTATTGGTTTGGGGCCTTGAAAGTAGGCTCTAGGGGATAGTATTGGTTATGATTGTGACCTTGGGAATATGCCCAGATCGAGTTTTGGATGACCCGGGACCATGACATCGCTTATTGTGGAAAGTTGGCATGATGGACGAATTTCATGAATTTGGGTTGAAGTGTATTTTAATGTTATCGATGTCCGTTTGGCATTCCGAGCCTGGGAATAGCTCTATATGGTGATTCTGGTCTTAGGAGCACGTCCGGATGTGAACTTGGAGGTTCGTACGTCATTTCGGGGTCGTTTAGCGAAAGTGGGAAATTGAAGGTATTTGGATGTTTGAACGGGAGTGAACTTTTTTATATCGGGGTCAGATTCCAATTCCGGAAGTGGAAGTAGGTCTGTAATGCCAATTATGACTTGTGTGCAAAATTTGAGGTCAATCGGAATTGATTTGATACGTTTCGATATCGAATGTAGAAGTTGGAGTCTCTTTGTTTCATTAGGCTTGAATTGGGGTGTGATTCATTTTTTAGCGTTTTTGGATGTAATTTGAGGCCTCTACTAGTCTTTGATATGTTTTGAGACTTGTTTGTATGTTCGGGGTGGTTTTGAACAATTTCTAGGCCATTTTTAGCTGCTGATTTTTTGCTACAATAGTGTGCTATGCGATCACGGGGAATTGGCCGCGATCGCGATGAGTAAAAGATGAGAAATTGGCCAGTGATTCGCGATCGTGAAAGAACATTCATGATCGCGTAGAGGAAACTTTATGTTGCACTGACCCGACTTTAGAAGCTTTTATCTCGCAATCTATAAGGAATTTGAAGATAATCCAAAATTGAAAGTTGTATCCCTTTGTGTGTAGTTTTCAGAAAGTCAAACCATTTGGCATTTGAAATCGTGTACGAAAAGTTATCATTGGTAAACTATAGGCTGTCCGGGAAGATGTTTGGAAATCGCAAAGAAGAAATTTGTGTTGCACAAAGCTGACTTTGGAAGCTTATATCTAGAAATCTATAAGGAATTGGGAGATGACCAAAACATGAAAGTTATAGACCCTGGTATCTAGTTTTCATAAAGTTAAACCATTTATTATTCGGAGATTTGTAAAAAACGTTATGACAATTTTACTAGAGGCTGTCCGGAAGAGTTGGAGAAGGCTATCGGAAAACTTTGTTCTTCACGATCGCGGGAGAATGGCCACGATCACATAGAGTAAGAAAATTCTGGAAAGGTTTTTTACTTTGTGATCGTGGGAGTTTGGCTGCGATCGCATAGGGTAAATGTTTGTGCCGCAGATTTAAGTTTTGAAAATGGGCCTTCGCCCCATTTTTCTTTTTTAACAATCTGGAGCTCGGGAAAGGGCGATTTTTGAGATATTTTCAAGGAAAAATATTGGGGTATGTTCCTTATCCTATATTGATTATATTTCGTGATTCTATACTTAATTACATCATGAATCCGTGAATTAATGCAAGAAAAATCAGATTTTTATAAAATATTCAAAAAAATGTAAAATGAAGATTTGAAAGGCAATCCGATGTCGGAATTTGATAATTTTTGTATGGTTGGACTCATCTCAGAATGGGTGCTCGGATTTCATGAGTTTTTCATGATTCGAGATGTGGGTCCCACTATTGAATTTTGAGATGAACTTCGGATTTTTATTCGAAAGATTAGTAATTCCATATGGAATTAATTCCTACAATTAGTGTTGAGTATATTTAAATGTTTGTGACTAGATTTGAAGTTTTCAGGCACCAATTCGCGAGGCAAAGGTTTATTAGAATCTTGAATTTGGTTGCGAAGCGAGGTAAGTCTCATGTCTAACTCTATGAAGGGGAAACTAACCCAAGGTGATGTATTTGTTATGTGCTACTTGTTTCGGGGGCCACGTACGTACGAGGAGAAGAGAGTCTGTATGTATCTATGTTCATATTATGTCGGGGTAGACTTATGTTCCGTCCATGCTATAGGTGTACTATTTGAGTTGTCCCCTGCCTATTAAACTCCTTTATTTTACGTTACAACTTGAGACTAGACTTGTGTAGAATGATAGACTTGTTATTATAGGGATTTGATGAGTTTCATGATTAATTGTGCTCCTATTACGGATTTCTCCTGGCTACGAGTTTTCTTCGAAAGGTTTTCCTTAAAAATTTATAACTCATATGTTATTCGTGAGTGGGGTCAAGGACCCCTTAAAGCTTATTATTCTTATGGGATCGGGTCGTTCGCCTCGGCAAGATTATCTATCACATTCTCATGGGAGCGGGTCATTCACTTCGGCAGTATAATATATGCATATATGGCTCGTGTCGTTCGACCCTTGGCAGTACACATAGTATGATGGGATCGGGCCATACGCCTCAACATTTCTATAAGATACTCTTATGGAATCATGTGTAATATTTGACAAGAAGCCAGTGCATCTGTGAATTTTCCTGATTTGAATTAGGATGGCCTATCTAGTGAGGTCCATTGTATACACACACACACACACACACTTTGGTTGATGAGGTAACTACCAAACGTGAACATGAATTTATTGTTGATAGGAGAATTATAAATTATACTTGTTTATTTCGTTTATTTACTCTGCCCTATATTTGTTTACCTCTTACTGTATCTATCTTATTTGACCAGAAGTAAGTGTCGGTGTCGAACCCTCGTCACTACTTCTCTGGGGTTAGGCTAGATACTTAGTGGGTATGCGTTGATTTACGTACTCATGCTACACTTACTACACATTTTTGTGCAGGTACATATATGTCTGGTGGTCTTTTGGGCGTAGAGACGTGATTATTGCGGGGACTTACAGTGAGCTGCATTTCATGTTACGGTCTGCAGCCTGCAGAGTCTCCATTAGAGTTATTTACTCTGCCCCATATCTGTTTACCTCTTACTGTATCTATCTTATTTGACCAGAAGTAAGTGTCGATGTCGAACCCTTGTCACTACTTCTCTGGGGTTAGGCTAGATACTTAGTGGGTATGCGTTGATTTACGTACTCATGCTACACTTACTACACATTTTTGTGCAGGTACATATATGTCTGGTGGTCTTTTAGGCGCAGAGACGTGATTATTGCAGGGACTTACAGTGAGCTGCATTTCATTTTACGGTATGCAGCCTGCAGAGTCTCCATTAGAGTTATTTATGTTCTCCTGTCTAACTGGTATTCCAGACAGATGTTGTATTTTATTATATTTCCTAGTTGATGCTCATGCACTTGTGACACCAGGCTTTAGAGGTTCTTACAAGATTGTTCATTATTGTAGTTTGTGTAAATATTATTACTTACCTTGTAATTTCTATTTCATACTCTTTAATTAATGAAAATTATGATTTCAAATACTAAAATGAGTAAGTAAGTTAATCATTCATTTTTGGCTTGCATGATGGCGGTGTTAGGCGCCATCACGACCTTTAATGGATTTTGTGTCGTGACAGATTGGGTATCAGAGTGTTAGGTTCACTTAGGTCTCAATGAGCAAGTCTAGTAGAATCTTGCGTATCAGTACAGAAACGTTTGTACTTATCTTCGAGAGGCTACATGGTTGTTAGGATCACTTCCCTTATTGATTCCTCATCGTGCGATTTGATTCCTTTGAAGGCTTATGCCTTTATTTTCTTCCTACTCATTCTTATAGAGCACTCGTGTCGATTGAGAATCGAGGAGTTGCAGTGGTACTACAGACATGGGGTAGGATGTTTCTCCCTGCGCATTCGAGCAAGTTATTATCTTATTCTTGCTGAAGGATGTTCTGTCATTTCAACTTAGTAGCTCTATCTCTGATGGTTTTGAGGATATGCATAGGTTGATTTGTTGTTCATGAGTTGTTATCTCACAGTATTGAAGTAATGGTGGGGTGCTCATTTATGTGCCAATGCTGTGAAAGACTTTAAAGGAGGTTCTTCGCAGTGCATGATTCAGAGATTAATCATTTAATCCTAGTGAAGGAAATGCAAACGGACTATAGATGTCCAGGTGTGGTTGACGAAGTGACTGGTATTTCTGGGCGTGGTGGAATTCTCAATTGTGATGTACTGTCAGTGTCTTTTTTGAATGCATTAATGTTCGCCGGTGTTATGATCTTCTTCAATTCTCCTTTGGAGCAGGGCATTATGAAATGGTGTATGAGAAGCGGTTGTCAGAGATATTACTGTGTAGCAATTTCGGGATCGAATTGGTGTTTCTAATGTTAGTGGCTCGAGAAAGATGATCTTCTAGGAGGCTTAGAGTTGGTAGCAATTTATCAGATCAGGTGCTACAGTGATGGGTTTTGCTTTGAGGCAGTATTTGGGTAGCGAAAGATGAGGAAGGACATGGCAGAAGGTGTCTCGAGATGATTGAATTGCTTGTATGTCAAGTATGGAAAGCAGAGGTCGAGAAGTTGCTTAAAGGAGAGATTTTAACCAAAGTAGGAGAGTGGTAGAGTAGCATATGGGTTCTGTGGCAGGATAGCCACATGCCTTGAGGAAATTTTAGAGCAATTTGGGAATCATGGTGGGCAATGACTAGGTGCGCGGATTTTATTTGCAATATGACTTCGAGTTTGGAATGTGTTGTTGGACTTTGAATTGATGTCAAGGGGGAAGGAGGAATCTTGGTGGGTCCCAGAGTTATGTAATTGTAGCTTCAAGCTAAGTGGGGGAGCCCTACCGTCTATGATTGGATTGTGTGGTTGTCTACTTGTGTGGGTTTTATTTATCGGTGTATCGGTGGGTTATTACGACTAAGGAAAGAAAACATCAATGGTAATTCGAGCAAAGGATTTGAGGAATGTGTGATATATTTGGATTTATCGATTCATGTTTAGGTTTTGGGAAGACTCAAAGTTTATGCTTCGTGCGGATGTGATGTACAAGGAAAGGAATTAAGCTGGTTGCTTCATTGAGAGGGTGTTCATGTGCTAGCAGAGCCCTGGAGGTTATTATAGTCGGGACCAAGTCAGAGTGGGTGACTCTCAACAATGGTCCTAGTGGATTCAAAAATCAAATTGCGGTGCCTAAGGATTTCAAGTCTGTGGTGTGGTTAAGTATCGGCCTTTTGTAGTGGATTATAAAAGGGACTTGGAGTGTTCTATGTTATCATCGGTCTGTATTGCAGCATTGGATAAATGGGATAAAATAACTTTGGATTCATAAAGGAATTATCAGGATGGGTGTACCAGTTGAAGATGTTATCGTGCGCACAAGGGGGTATGAGATAGTTCTTGGGTTTTGAGACAACGGGGTCTCATGAGTTGGGTCACTCAGGATGAGTGCAGATTGAGTTCGTTATATTTTGAATGGGGCTACTATTATTTCTAAAGCAAGTCCAGAGTAATCAGAAGAATTTGGTTCGGTTAGCAATGGTTGAATCGGCATGATGGTGGAAATGATAAGTTCCTTCAGTGTGTCAAGTTATACAAGTGATTTGTGGCGGTACGTGTGAGGCTTGACGGTTTCCGTAATTGATTTATTTAGAGGCATTCGAGTATTATGGCCTGTTATGCGTGGATGAAGAGTTATGGTGGTTTAGACCACTACTTGAGGTTTTTATTTCTGCGGTTATGGGAATTCAGTCACGTGTTGCAATGGTTCTCTTGAAATGAGTTTAGTGAAAGAAATCCATATGATGAAGTGTTTATTCTATTACTGGTTCAAGAGTTATGATGAACTTCTTGTACTCTCGCGTATTTGCATGTTAGGTGCAGTGAGCGGCATGGGAATTGGAAGTTGAGGATCAAGGTTGCGGTTCGGTGTTGACAAGAATGTCACGAGCTCGGATGAGCAAGAAAGAATTCATATGTTTAGAGTAAGCTGGTATTGTCTTTAGCGTCACCTGAGATTGGTGTTCTGTGTAAGAGTCTTTGTGTACGGATTTGCGTATTCTCGATTTGCTTACAACATTAGTATGGCCGGAGGTATGGATGCGCTGACTTTGCTACCTGGTGCGGAAGGTCTTGGGACCGTATCTCGCGGGAAGATTGTATAAGTGTAACATATAGTCACTTGATTGATTAAAGATGGGAACCAAGTATGGATATTATGGTACTACCGCTAATGTGAGAGTTTAGACCTGGAAGGTATTCTATTCCTCGGGCTATGGACCATGTGAGTTTGTTCCGAATTTGACGGTTGTTCTTATGTGTTATGGGAAAAGGTTATTGTGGATCCTTGAAAGGTCAATAGCCCATTACGGTGCGATCATCAGCTTGAGGATCGTGGATGGGTCTAAATGTGAATATGTGCTCTGTATCAGGCCGGGTGTGTTCATTTCGGCATAGCGTTGCTTACGGAGGATCCTTCGGGATTTTGATGTTAATTTCGTCGTCATCCATTCTGTGTAATCTCCATTATGCTAGGTAGGTAGTGAGATGGCTTGATTATTCTCACATGTATGGTGATCCCGTGTAGCTTGTGGTGTTGTATGAGCAGGACGGCTCTCGAGATGTAGGTCATTTATTGCACCTTAGTTGTGCTTGGGTTTCGTAGCGTATGACGCTACCCGTCTCCCAGGGTTGTATTTTTGCACTTGGCGCGCTTGTGGTCGATAATCGGGCATTTTGAAAGTATAAGCGTTATGGCATGATGGTTACTTCCTTATTTATTGTTATGTGTGGATCGGGTCGCACGCCGCCACAGGTATATTGTTGGATTGGGTTGCACGCTGCAACGATATCATGTTTGGATTGGGTTTCCTGCCACAACGATATATTGTTTGGATCAGGTTGCACATTGCAACGGTATCATGTGTGGATCGGGTTGCACGCCACAACAATGAGATGTTAAGCATGGTCCCTTATATTTATTTTGTGTGTCCTATTTCTTGCCTCGTATAAAGGCTCATAGTATTTGATGGTCGTTTTGTTCGTCACCGGGATGGATAGTTCTTTTCAAGAGTTCGTTCTTCCTTATGTGTCATATTCAAGTTGTAGCTTGTTGACGCAATGATGGCCTCATATGAAATCTTAGATAATGTTTGCAGTGGCTTATTCCTTGAGCAGCTTGTCCTGGGTGAGATGAGGTTATTGGACATGGGATTTAGTGCAATCGGAGTTATGAAGGGTATATTAAAGGGCAAGTATTGTTATTTAGTTCAGAATGAGGAAATGGTCCTTGTCAGGAAGAGAGACTCTATGATTTTCCGATTCGGCAGGTGGTTATTAGTTTCTACGCATCTCTTTCGTCGTGGCAGTATTGCGAGAGTTGGATCAGGCTATTATGTGTTATGAGCTGTATTACGAGCATCGAGTTCATGAAATTGCAGTTATTGTTGTCAGGGGATGTTATTATGGTCATGTAAATTATGCAGTGCATGATGTGAATTTAGCAAAGGTGTGCGATAACGTTTAGTATAGCGTGTGGTGATTTATACGGTATTTGTAGAATCAGGCTTGGTAGGGAAATTCGGAAGTTAGAATTTGGTCCTAAGGCCAATTGACTAAATAAAACGGAGAATCTTCAGATTGGCTCAAGCTAATGTGCTCAACTGAGTTGTGCTGGCACGGGTAGGTGCACGAAGTGTTAAACAGTGATTTTGGACAAGTCTGGATCAGTTCTTAGCACGTTCGAGGATGAAATGTTTAAATGGGAGAGAATGTAACGACTCGACCGGTCATTTTGAGCTCTAGCGTGTCATTCAGCAGTTTGAGGCCTTGAGTAGCTTCACTTTAGGTATTATGACTTGCACGAGTGGTCGGAATTGAATTTCGGGAAGTTCGAAGTTGATTAAGATGGAAAATTCTCATTTCAGAAGTTTTAAGTTGGAAGATTTGACTTTTGAGTAAACGATCTCGGAATCGGGATTTGAAGGTTCCAATAGGTTCGTATGATGATTTTGGACTTGGCGGTATGCCCGTATCGGGTTTTGGATGACACTGGAGTGTTACGACGCTTTTTGTGGAAAGTTGGCATTTTGGAAGAATTTTATGAATTTGGGTTGAAGTGTATTTTATTGTTATTGATGTCCATTTGGGATTCCGAACCTTGGAATAGCTCTGTATGGTGATTCTGTTCTTAGGAGCGCGTCTGTATATGGATTTGGAGGTCCGTAGGTCATTTCAGGGTCGTTTGGCGAAAGTTGGAAGTTGAAGGTTTTTGGAAGTTTGATCAGGAGTGGATTTTTTGATATCCGGTTCGGATACCAATTCCAGAAGTGGGAGTAGGTCCGTAATCTCAATTATGACTTGTGTACAAAATTTAAGGTCAATCGGAATTGATTTGATAGGTATCAGCATCGAACGTAGAAGTTGGAATTTCTTAGTTTCATCAGGCTTAAATTGGGGCGTGCTTCATGTTTTTGGCGTTGTTGGATGTGATTTGAGGCCTCGACTAACTCCTTAATATGTTTTGAGACTTGTTGGTATGTTCGAACGGGGTCTCAAGGGGCTCGCGTGAGTTTCGGGGTGGTTTCGGACCATTTCTAGGCCATTTTTAGTTGCTGGTTTTTGGCTATAGCAGTGTGCTATGCGATCGCGAGGAATTGGCCGCGATTGCGATGAGTAAAATGGGAGAAATTGGCCAGTGATTCTCGATCGCCGAAGAACATACGCGATCGCATAGAGGAAACTTTTTGTTGTACTGACCCGACTTTCGAAGCCTATATCTTGCAATTTATAAGGAATTTGGAGATGATCCAAAAATAAAAGTTATATCCCTTTGTGTCTAGTTTTCAAAGAATCAAACCATTTGGCATTTGGTGTTGTTAAAAAAAGTTATGGTTGCTACACTACAGGCTGTCCGGAAAGATGTTTGAAAATTGCGAAGAAGAAATTTATGTTGCACAGGGCTGACCTGGACATCTTATATCTCGAAATATATAAAGATTGGGAGATGACTAAAACAAGAAAGTTGTAGATCTTGATGCCTAGATTTTTTCATAAAGTTAAACTATTTGTTATTCGGAGTTTTGTACAAAAAGTTATGACCATTATACTAGAGGCTGTCGGAAAGAATTGGAGAAGGCTGTTGGAAAAAATTGTTCTTCGTAATCATGAGAGAATGGCCGTGATCGCATAGAATAAAAAGATGCGGCAAAAAATATTTGTGCTTTGCGATCGTGGGAGTTTAGTCGCGATCGCATAGGATAAATGTCTGGACAGCAGATTTAAGTTCTGAAAATAGGACTTCGCCCCCTTTTCCATTCTTCCGGACTGCGGGAGAACTTGGGTTCCCTATTGAAAATCATATTATTGACTCAACCCTTCAAACTTTAGATGAGTTGGATCAAATTGTTGTAGACTTGGACTGTAATTATATTGACTCCTCTATACTCAAGTCTACAATCAAATTAATTCTAACCTTCTGAAAATAGAAAATGCACTTTAAAAGTATTATATGGACGATAATTTAAAGTGATAAATGGCTATATGACGCCGCCTTTTCACTTCAATTTCCTCAAGAAAAGCGATAACCATATGTATTCGTACTCACTGGTTCAACTAATTCGAATAGGTATATCATTGTATTCGTTAAAGAGGGACTTGCTTTGTTTTGAAAAGATTTTCATTTGCAGTTCAAACTGAGAGACATGTGGTCAAGGAAGGAGGATAATTCATCACACCATATTCGTTGATACGCCTGCAGCTTCCTTACCATTTCATTCACGTCTCTTCGACTTTTACATCAATCCATTTTATTTGGAACAACTTTTTTTTCTGAAAAAATGCATGTAAAGCGCGTAATTAAGCTGTCAGTTTCATGGCTATAAATAATTGAAAGACTATTCCTAAGATAAAAGCAAATTTGCTGGTATATGCATTTTTACAGATATTCAACGGTTGAATTATTTAATATAATCTATAAAAAAAGTTAAATAATTTATAGCACAAAATCTCTTATGATCTAAGCGCACAAATTAATCCGATCCCTTTCATATACATCACTCACAGTATTAATGTTCTTGTTGCTTTATAGGTGGCAACACCGACCGCGATTTGCTTGCTACCTAGGGTGATGAGATCATGTGCATATGTTTATTACTCCTATTATTTATTTTTGATTTCTCATATGGTATTTATTGTTTGCATTGGGATCGACTAATTAACAAATATTATTTCATACTCGAGGCTCGAAGAAAAAATTTAAATTAATAATGAATGATTACTTATTGCTCCAAAACAATCCATATTGGTGCACGTGCATTTTGTTTTCTGTGTTCTATTACGTACTTAATTATGTAGTGGGATTGGTTATATTAAGAATGTCCTTATCATTTCGATATGAGTTATACCTTTGAGTTTTCTTCTAATATTGTTAACTTATAATAAAAAATGTTTTTTCTGTACGAGTTAGTATCATGATAATTTTTTTATGACACCAAACTGAAAGTAAATTTTGTAGAAAAGAGAATTTGTAAGACAGTTATGGATTATGGACTAAACGATTAACTCAGCCAAAGCTAATTTCATATTTCATGTGAATTAATTGATTTTAGTGAGACTTGATTGTCCTAAAAAGAACGTACCCACAAAATATCATCAAATATTGTCTACAAATATACTAAATAAGAAGTTAAACAACTGATCACAATTAAAAAATGCAACCATATACTCCATAAAACTAGGTCAGAGAATCAAAGAGCGAGCAATATCATTCTTTATTTTCTACTCATCTACCTATATTATTGCATGCATGGTCAATAGAAAATAAAGAAAACTGATGACAATTAATGTGCAGTTAACGAATCTCCTTGGTACACAATTCAACCTGCCATTGGTTGCTAGACTTTATACATGTCCCTTTACTTTTCATTAATTAGTCTTTAATACTTGTATATACATAATCAAGCATTACTAATTTTTATAATTGAAAGCGTATGACTTGGAAAACTTAAGACTGACGCATCAAATAGTAATGTTTTCTTGGGAAGAATCTGCTGGAAAAATCTTCCTCAACAATGGAGAAGATTCATATCAAAGATATTTCAAAAATTAGTCAAATCAAGACCGTCAACAAACATAATAGTAGTTTTTAAGTTTGTAATTAAAAGCCTTGGATTTACACTCTGTTTGGAACATTTTTACCCATCATTTTATAATGTATTGTATTGTATTATACTGTATTGTATTGTATTGTTTTGACAGATACACGTTTGAATAGACTGTATCGTTTGCTGTTGTTAAATAATATTTTTATTGTTTTGTTTGACTATATTATACTGTACTGTACTGCTAAGTTTACTAAAAGATCCTCAATTATTTTAAATACGATGCTTATTAAAAATTACTCATAAAAATAATTTATTCATTTGATCTCCGCATCTTCCTCACAAAGAATCATCATTCTACTATAATAGCGAAAGCCCCAACTCGGTTTCATACAAATAAACAAACAATTAACATCCCCATCAAAACAAAGTAGACAACGGACCTTGAGTTCATCACCTTTAATGTGGCAAATAATCCATAACTTAAAGTGCATAATATAATAAAACTTTTTGGCAACATGAAATATAAAATTCATATCGATCTAGTCAAAGTCTATAAAATCCTCAATAGCTAAAGCATAAATAACATTAGTCTAACTCAATTGTCAGGTGACAACATCAAGGTCATTAAAATAAATTTGCGGTCTTTCAATGGACACCCAATCAGTGTGCGACACAAGTCTGCATGTTTGCAAAGAAATATATAAGCTTTCATGTGCATACTAGGCTCTAAATCCAACACTTGTAACATATTCCATATCTCACTCTTAAGAATAGGTGGCATAGTTGAAAGGCGATTAATTACATTAGCCAAATTATTCATCCCACCTCTCAACATATCAGTCATGCCTTCAAGATAATCTTGTTTTGATTTTTTATTCCTGCTAGAAGCCGGTACCTCTAAATATGCATTCGATTTACGTGCTTCCTGAGTTGATTGATATTGCTCATGTTGTCCATGTTCCTCGATATTTTCCAAAGAGGCAGTATTCATGAAAATTAGTTCATCTACCTCGTCAATAGTCAATGAACTATCACTTGATTTTCTCAAAGTCTTACGAGCATCCCTTCTTACCATATCTGCTCCTGTCTCAGTGTCACGCCCCTAACCTGGGGGGCTAGACCGGCACCTGGTGACTCAACTATCCTTGTGTACCAACTTGCGACTAAGGAACTCTGAACATGTGATGTCATACTTTTGCTATGGGCCACATTGCAAGACAACTGTGAATGCTAACTAAGTATCAATATAAAGCTAGGCCGACAAGGCCGTCATAACTACTACAGCTGACAAACCAATAAAATATACCCACAAGGCTTGCAAGCCCAACATACTGCACTAACTGACAGGATATGTCTACAAGCCTCTACTGATAGATATACTGTGATCGGAACACCTCCCCGACCTACTCATAACATATATACATATATATACAAGATGTACATAAGGTTCTAGACCCAGCAACTCCGAAAGGCATGGAGCTTACCGATCAAGCTGAACTCGGGCAACACTTAATGAGGAGGTCTACCTGTCTGTCTGTCTGTCTGAACCTGCACGCATGAAATGCAGCGCCCCCAGAAAAGGGACGTCAGTACAAAATAATGTACCGAGTATGTAAGTAAATATACTGAAAGTTGAACTGAACTGATAATATAACAACTGAAAGTAACGGGAAGTCAAAGATAATCTAAAGATATGCTTACCTGCTGATACAGACTCAACTCTCTCAATATAGTAAGTAAAATAGTTATCCGGCCCTATAAGACTCGGTATATATATATATATATATATACTTTACCGTAGTAGGATCGCTCATAGGCACTCGACCGTACTAGACTCTGTATCTCGACCAACCGGACTCGTTGATAGACGCTCGGCCACAGTAGGCTCGGTATATAACTTACCATCTGATTAGAGGTTGCCCAATAGGGGCCTGCCCATCGATTATAGCTCGATGGTAATGAAAATAATGTAATACTGTATATATAGGTTTCCTGCTCTCTTGACTGGAAGAATACAATATTAATTTGAATATGAAGTCCCGATAAGGAGAATATTGTAACTTACAAAACTAGAAAAATATACGTAACTTGCGAAACTAGCAAAATATACGTAAATTTCGGGATATAAATTTTTCCTTATGCCTCGTTATCAAACTCCTGCAATTACGAGATCATGCCCAAATGAAGGAAAGGATCAGCCTTAACATACCTGGAGTAGGAAATAATCTGTATGACATTCTTGGAAAAGGTTGCACCATACTCCTTTAGAACCGCAAAATTTTACGTTGCTACGATTCTAACAATTCTCGTTGGAATTGTTTTGTTGCAAGAAATTTTGTTGGAAAACTTGCTAGATTGATGTAGCATCTGTTTGAAAATGGTTGAAAGGAAAAGGGTTTGAAATGGTTGAATTAGGAAAACGTTGCAAGAATTGACGTTTTTCTTTTGTGGGAAATTGGCAATTGCTAACGTTCTTCTCCAATTTACAATTGACCTATAAGTCTTATAAGAATCACAATGACAATATTCCATCACAAATCACATTCTCACCTATTCACAACTTATAAGAATTTCTAATAAAATGTGTCTTGAACTTAGGTCGCCACCTAATCTAAAATGATCCTTAGTCATTCGTTTGGTTAGCTCCTTGCTGCCACGTGATTTTCCCATCTTTATCCAAATAGTTCTTTAATTAATTGGGCAATATCTCGTTACCCAATAATTAACCAATTATCCGCATAATTAAGAATTACCTCAAATTACTTAAAATACTACTTATTTTTAATACCCTTTTATGTGTCATACACTATCATGGTCATTAGTACCTTGTATGGTACTAGTCCATAAATATCAAATATTCACGTTCGACCCATATTTTATCCCAACATGCCAAACTTGGACAAAAATTCATTTTATTTGACTTGCTTCCCCTCTCACCTTCACGAATTTACTCATCACTTGCTTGAAATAGCATAATCCTTATAATCTCCAAATAATCTTTTCCTTGGACCGATGTCAATTACCTTACGACAAATTCAACGTACAATAGTACAGGGTGCAATATCATCGTAATTTAATACTGCAAAGCGTAACATCATCGTAATATTACGGGGCGTAACATCATTCCCTCCTTTGGAACATTCATCCTCGAATGTTGACTGATGCTCTAATCATTTTCATAACCTTATGAATACCTTAATACTCTCCTTTCCATTTAGGCAGTTTCTTTGTGAATAATTCCAAAGTCCAGGGCATTCCCCCCTTTAGGCCTCTTTCCCACGCCATGACTTGTGATCGAATTCCTTCCAATCTCGCAACTGTTGCTACCTCCTACCATGCAGCCTTTATAATACTGACCTTGTCAGTGTGCCTATGCGACTCTTTTCTCCTTTTTCCTCCAGCTTTTAGCCAAATCTCTAAGCCTTGCTTTGTAAACATATACAAGGCTTAATAGGATGCCTCTCTAGGCATCTATAGGTGTATTGAAGTTCCTCGCTCAGTACTTTGTACAACTTGTGAATATGGCTATATCTTATTTTATAGACCTGGTTATCCATTCGTATGACTTTACTATATCTACGTAGGTTATACTATAGCATAATTCTTTCTTCGATTTATTGGTGTTGAGGTCTGCTACCAAATTCTAGCTTACTCTCGTGAATTATCCCATATGTATAAATGTAAGCCCTTTAATGCTTCCTCATTACTGTTCATCTTAAGAATGACGACCTAATCTCAACTCATACTTTGTGAATTTTGTCCATCTATTATGATTCTCCTCAATATTGATCTACAATATACCACTGATAACTTGAAACTTCTTACGGAATACTTTGCCACTAGGGCTTACGTTGCATCGAGAAATATTTCAAGTTATTTCCGTAATCCTATTTCATAGTATTTCAATGTGATTCACCTTATGGGGGTATTCTAATCTTGTGCCGTCCGCGAAATCTTTTCTCCTTCTCCTTCTCCTTCTCCTTCTTTTTTTTTCTTTAAATCATTATTCAATCAAAGGCCCAAAAATCATCTTTTATCTTCCACCATTATACCCTCATTTTATTACCAGGTCAGCATTTTATTTCTTCTAAATGCTACTAGTCATAGGCTCCTTTGAGGTCATTCAAGCTATACTGAGCTTTATATAATTTAGATAACCCATCATCTCTCTCTCATTTTGGGGGTTTAATCCCAAGGGCTTATCCATTATCATCACCTTCTCACTCTACCTTTCTTATCCTTAATCATGTCTTCCTACCATCTTGTCGCTCTACCATACTTTAGCTTGCAACCCATACATATCCATTTATACTGCTCACAACCTTCCTTCAACTTCCTTTCACCATAGATTTCCTTGTGTTATTCTGGAACATCAAGTGAGACATCACATCATCTCTAACTCTTATTTTACTTTCTTAACTAGACCTCTCTATACATAGAAACCATAGGCTATAAGATATGCCACTGAGAATGCCGCTATCGTTCTTGGTATTAAATCCCCGCGCTTCTAGCCTTCTATCTGAAGTATGGACTATTCACAACCTTCTGCATTTGAGTATTTCGTACGTTGTTTACCTTTACCTTACTTACTTTAAGGTCTCGTATCACATCTTCTATCTCCTTTATGACCTTCCTTCCATATAGGTAGAATTCACATCCACAACTTGAACTTCTATTATAATACTTACACCTTTTTATGTGATTCATTGAGAGCTTTATACTGACTTCTTATAAGGCTGGTATTCTTCTAACTGGACCTCTGATATTAAGAATGACTCTGCAATGCTCTCAATCACCGTGTCCATAATTTTCTGGGTTCAATAATCAAACTATTGATTTACTTAGTTAATGTAACTCTTTAGTTTCCTCTTTCCTCTGATCAACCTTTATGTAGGCTTAAGCTATCTTCCGATCTACGGCTCATGATGTTAGTTATTACTTTTAGCCTTTCATGGCGCTATGAAATATCCATGATACAATTCTTTTAACAATTCTATCCTTTGTTTATGACCCAGGCTCATATCTTCCTTTAAACTTATATCGGAACCTTCTACAGCTGTATGTTTGTCAATATATATGCTGCATGGATAATACTCCAAACTCTTAAGTGTGTTCATAACATAACCAACTCTGGTTCATTGATCGAATAATTATTTTCGTTCTATCTTAGCTTTCTTTCAACATAAACTATTACTTTTCCTGGTCTTTCTGCCCACTTGTTGCGTTCATATTTAGCTTATCTTAGTACCCACACATATTGAGATACCATACAACTCATATGATCTTGAATATCACTTCTGATTTTACTCCCGGTTTATTAGCCACGGTAGGTGCCACTTCCTTATGGAGTGCATACCATGTTGTTTTGAGACTGTTGTTATAAGACTATTTCCTCTTCAGATCACTGAGTTTAGGTTGAAGGCTTCTTTCTTATTTTCCTTAGCTAGTCTTTCATTGTGGTACTTAGGGAGGACCATCTGACTCTTGTAGTTGCGACCTTATAACATCATATACTCGACGAAATTTTTGATGCCCCTCCTCGCCTATAATTATCCGCGGTTACTTACCTCCACGCCCTTGTGCTTGTAGGGTTGCTTCTGAACTTGATATTTTGACCATCTTCCCAGTGGCACTCTCTTTTATTTCTGTAATACTCATATGATTCCTTTAACTACCCCAACTCCTATCCGAATATTTCTCAAGGGTTCCGATGTCATATCTACGAGACTGAACTCCCCATATTGGAGTTCACTATGTTTATTTTACATGGTCTGTTGATTTATCTGTAACTTTTGGATAAGTGCAATCTCATCCCTTTCTCATTTTTATCGCATTCTTCTTTTATCATTCCATATTCCTCCCTTTAGCGGAGTACTAATACTTGGAGCTATGACGACCTGCCTATAGATTTTTTTCCTTTTCATCTTTGGCGTCCTTTCACATCATCAATGACCCTTACTTGCCTTGCGGTAATCCTTCTGTACCAAGGATAAAAAAATTCCTCACTCGCGATGGTGACACTTAGTGTAGCTGGCACATACAGTCCCTTAATCTTAACTTTGCTCATGTTACTTGCTTTAGGGAAGCATCTCCCTGAATGACCATTCTCTGAATTCATCATGGATCTTCTTCTGTTGTTCATTCTTTTGTTTCCGGAATGCCATATGAAATTCTCATGATGCTGACTATTATCAAATCACTTTGTTCCTAATTCATGTTTAGTTTATCTTGTTCACCAGTCCATACTGATTTCTATTACTCTGGGTCTAACTTTTCCTTATGTTAATCACGTTAAAGTCGCAAACTTATTTCTTTAAATGAGGATGTGACTGTATGGCCTATAATATTTTATTCTCTTAAGGCCCATCACCTCTCGTCTCTTTCTTCATTTCACTATAGATTCTGTAACACTCTACCATTGCCATCCATGTATCTCACCTCACGCATAATGCCTCATTATCCCTCTTCATACTTCCCTACTAATATTTATATCTATCACTTTATTCTAAGAATTCGGACGAAACATTCTTTTTTCTTTTAGTTCCCTTGCTCCATCCATTGGCTCTTCGAATTTCCAATGATTATTTCCAAAGATATAACCTTCGGAAATGTCAATCAACACAAACAGTCTATCTACTATTTTGGGTCACTCTAACTCCATCCGGATTCTGATATCCGTCCCTCTGTTATACTTCTTTTGTAGCCCTCATAGGGCATAAATGAGATGGGTGAAGCCAATTTTACATACCTCTGTTACTATTGAAGCTAACTCAAAATGCTTATATCTCCCTCCTGAGTTAGAAGTACCGATAATCTTCATTAACTGGGTACCTTGTACCCTTTTTCACCTTTATTCTTTTACTTTCTGGAACTTATGTCTACTTTCCAATTCTCTTTTTCCTTCTTATCGCAAAAAATGGATAGGCATTCTTGCCTTAGGGATCCTTATCAAGAAGATTACACATCTACGTATACATATGGTCTGCTGAATACTTCATATTTATCTATCATAAGCATGATGCAAAATTCGAGTTCTTCTAACTCAACTCTTCCACAACTATATTTAGTACCAATCATCTTTCCAGGTGTTGGCATCGTCGTATTATGAATAAGATAAAGTTTAGTAAATTAAGTTCCTACAACTAAGCTTTACCACACGATCTAGAGTAAAAAGAAAGAGTGATAGTCCTAAATGCCCTATAACCTCATTCTTATAAGTGTGGTGCACAACACACCCTTAAACAAGACTCTACTAGACACGGCTTGTAGACTCCCTAGGACAGAACTGCTCTGATACCACTTTTGTCACGCCCTGAACCTGGGGGGGCGAGACCGGCACCTGGTGCCGCACCTATTCTTGCATACCAACTTGCGACTAAAGAACATTGAACATGTGATGTCATGCTTTGGCTATGGGCCACATTGCAAGACAACTGCGAATGCTGACTAAGTATCAATATAAAGCTGGGACGACAAGGCCATCATAACTACTACAGCTGACAAACCAACCAAATATACCTACAAAGCCTACAAGCCCAACATAATGCACTAACTGACAGGATATGTCTACAAGCCTCTACTGATAGATATACTGTGATCGGAACAACTCCCCGACAAACTCATAACATATATACATATATATACAAGATGTACATAAAGTTCTAGACCCGGTAACTCCGAAAATCATGGAGCTTACCGATCAAGCTAAACTCGGGAAACACTTAATGAGGAGGTCTACCTGTCTGTCTGAACCTGCACACATGAAATGAAGCGCCCCCACAAAAGGGACGTCAGTACGAAATAATGTACCTAGTATGTAAGGAAATATACTGAAAGCTGAACTGAACTGATAATTTAACAACTGAAAGTAACGGGAAGTCAAAGATAATACGAAGATATGCTTACTTGCTGATACTGACTCAACTATCTCAATATAGTAAGTAAAATAGTTGTCCGGCCCTATAAGGCTCGGTATATATATATATATATATACACACATATATTTGCTTGGCCGTAGTAGGCTCGCTCATAGGAGCTCGACCATACTAGGATCTGTATCTCGACCAACTGGGCTTGCTCATAGGTGCTAGGCCATAGTAGGCTCGGTATATAACTTACCATCTAATCAGAGGTTGCCCACTAGGGGCCTGCCCGTCGATTATAGCTCAATGGTAATGAAAATAATGTAATACTGTATATATAGGCTCTCTGCTCTCTTGACTGGAAGAAGACAATATTAATTTTAATATGAAGTCCCGAAAAGGAGAATATTGTAACTTACAAAACTAGGAAAATATACGTAACTTGCGAGACTAGCAAAATATACGTAAATTTTTTATATAAATTTTTCCTTATGCCTCGTTATCAAACTCGTGTAATTACGAGATCACGCCAAAATGAAGGAAAGGCTTAGCCTTAACATACCCGGAGTAGGGAAAAATCCGTATGACATTCTTGGAAAAGTTTGCACCTTACTCCTTTAGAACCACAAAATTTTACGTTGCTACGATTCTAACAACTCTCGTTGGAATTTTTTTGTTGCAAGAAATTTTGTTGGAAAGCTTGTTAGATTGATGTAGTGTTTGTTTGAAAATGGTTGAAAGGAAAATGGTTTGAAATGGTTGAATTAGGAAAATGTTGCAAGAATTCACGTTTTTCTTTTGTGGGAAATTAGCAATTGCTAACGTTCTGCTCCAATTCACAATTGACTTATAAGACTTATAAGAATCAAAATGACAAATTTCCATCACAAATCACGTTCTCACCTATTCACAACTTATAAGAATTGCTAATAAAATGTGTCTTGAACTTAGGTCGTCACCTAATCTCAAATGACCCTTACTCATTTGTTTGGTTAGCTCCTTGTTGCCATGTGGTCTTCAGGTGAGTTGAGACGAGTGTGGTTGATTTTACTACCTTCTAGCTTAAGGGAGCGGCTTATAAGTGGTGGCGGGCATATGAGTTGGGTAGCCCGGCCGATTCAGCTTCATTTACACGGAATTCTTTTAGAGACGTTTTGATAAAGATTGTACCTCATGGTGCACGAAGTTTGGGCAGTTTCGTAAGGGCACTGTGTCATTATTAGAATAAGCTGTCAGATTTAGTGATTTGGCCAGACATGCACCTGCCTTGGTCGCTTCAATGAGAGGGAGAGTCCGTAAATTCATTGAGGCCTCGGGCCTGATATTCGGTTCAGCATGGCTCGAGAGCTGGAGTCATATGTTTCGCTTCAGTAGGTGGTAGGAATAGTTCGCCAGTTAGAGGGCATGTGGGGTCGGGAGTGAGAGGACAGACAAGATCAGGAGAGAGAGAGTACAGATAGGAGAGGAGGCCTCGTAGATCGGAGAGATCTGCTGGTCCTTATTTTGGAGGCAGGGTACGACATGGTAGAGGTTTTGTGGGTCAGCCAGTTCAATTTGCACTTCCAGCTTCGCGTAGTGTTTCAGGTGTTCATGTGTCTCAGAGTACTTGTACGACGCAGTTTCCACCACCACTTCATCAGAGAGGTTGTTTTGAGTATGGAGATTTCATCCACATGGTGAGAGATTGTCCTAGGCTTTCGGCAGGTGTGTTAAGGAAAAGTCGACTAATATATAAGTTATCTAAACTCCTTATGAAGTCGAGCAATTATGAGAGATATTCAACAATTCAAATAAGGGTAAGCAGTAAAATATACTCGTAATTTCAATCAAGGCTAAGAAATTATAGTGTAAGATAATAATAATTTCAATTAGATAGGCAGTTTATGAGAAGTCTATCATAACGGTAGAAGAGGTAAAACCTTCAGTTAAGTCAATTAAGAGTCAAATAGGCAATAGAGTGAATCTAAAAGAAAGTAATTCTAATTTAAGCATGTAGAGATGAAACTAGTATTCAGGAACTCAATCTTAAAAAAACTTCATTCACATGGAATATAAGGACCTAAGAACCCTAAAAGGCCAACCTTCTACAAATAAGTCCGAGCACGCACTCATCACCTCGTGTAGACGGACTACAATCAACATAGAAGACTCAAATCCTAAGGGGTAATTCCCCCACACAAAGATTAGGCAAGATACATACCTCAAAGACGACAACCTGGTAATCTAAAATGGACTTCTTGGGTGAAAAGGCCTCCGCACGGCTCAAACCTAATCAAAATAACTTCAAAACACAAGTAAAACTCATAAGGAACTATTCCGGATCATAAAGTCTCAATTTTTACAAAAATATAGAAAATCGAACCAAATCTTGACCCCGAGCCTGCACCTTGGAACCTGAAAAAATTTACAAAATCCGAACACCCATTCAATTACGAGTCCAACCATACTAATTTCATCAAATTTCGATACCAAATCGATGTTCAAACCCAATTATTCTCTTTAGAAATGTTTTTGATAAAAACCCACAATTCTTCAATCAAAACATGGATTAATTCAAAAAAATGAACTTCTGTAATCATATTAAAATACAAAAATTATACTTAGATACTGATCACCATGAACGGACGAGAAGAACACCGTGAAAATCACATTAATCGAAGCTCTAAAACTCAAGATATGCTCAAAATACAAAAATGACGCGATCTGATTTTTCTTATACTCAGGGATTTTTACATTTGCAACAAAAATGACCGCAGCTGCGCATTTCCATCTGCCATTTCCGTTTTTGCAGACCATTTTTTGCACACGTGGCTCCGCAGATGCGGATCCAACTTCAAATCTGCGAAACACCAGCACCAGCTCTCTTCTCCGACACTAAAATAAGCATAACTTCCTCATACGATGTCCAAATTCAACAAATTCTTTTTGCTATAGCTCGGTAATTATTATACAGATATAATTCTCCAATAAAAACATAAATTGGAGCTCATGTTATTAATGTGGTACTATTTATGCTTGAAGAAACAACGCTGAAACATAAAAAACGAGCGCAACACAACCCAAACCTATTTGAAACTGACCCGAGCCCCTCCCGACCCCGTCTGAACATACCAATAAGTTCAATAACCTAACACGAACCCGCTCGAGGCCTCAAACCACATCAAACAAAGACGAAATTACAAATCGCACCATGAATCGAGCTTATGAACTTTCAAATCTTCCAACTTCTAAACTCGTGCCGAAACCTATAAATTCAAGCCGGAATGACGCCAAATTTTGCAGACAAGTCCTAAATAACATCACGGAGATGTTCCAACTCTCGGAATCACATTTTGACCCCGATATCCCAAAAGTCAACTATTGGTCAATCTCTCCATTTTCCAAACTTCAACTTTTTCCAACATTCACTGAAATGCCTCAAATTACTCTACGGAACTCCAAATCCAAATCAGGACGCACGCCTAAGTCCAAAATCACCATATGAAGGTGTTGACATCAACCAAAACTCATTTTGGAGCCGTTTACACAAAAGTCAAATTCCGGTCAAATTTCACCATTTATGCTCCCAAAACTAGAATTCTTCTTCCAAATCGACTCTGAATCATCCTGTAACTACTCCGACCATATACGCAGGTCGATATACACAATGTGAAGCTTCTCAAGGACTTATGCTACCGAACGGAGCTTAAATTCTCAAAATGACCGGCCGAGTCGTTACATTCTCCCCCTCTTAAAACCAAAGTTCGTCCTCGAACCTGCTAGGATTTGCCTCGAACTCATCAAATAACTGAATGCACGCTTCCAACATACACCCCGCGGGTGATCCCACATCATCCCAATCGACATAAGCATGACGACATCATCTCAACTGCAAGTTAGCCTTTCTACCACCACTGATAAGCCTTATAACCAAAATCCTCATCTTCCGTTCATTTCCAAAACGCCCGATTCTAAATACATACCCGATACCAGTCTCAAACAGCTGTATCAACCCATCCCTACAACCACAAGGTACGACCACACAGCATAACACACCACACATATGCCCTTAATAACACTTCTGATCACAATAGCTGCCCGAAATCAACCAAGCACTGGCAGTTAGCCTCATATCTGATAGAATCTCTGTTTCAAACCTCTATAACACTGATAATGGTGCAAGAAACACGAAGACCTCATAATTAGAAACCCGAATCACCAAGCCACAACTAACATCACCGGGCACACACCCCGCAAGCTAAAACTCAAGAAGCACAGAACGAAAATGACTAAGTATGAAAAGAGAGACATATAAAGGAACTACCAAACAAGCCCGAAAGGCACAAATATATATAAATACTAACCTACAAAATAATATAACAAGGAAAGAATTAAGGCATATGAGCAAATAACAAGGATCCCATCCTGATATAACTTCTATCATGGTACATAGCCCGGTTCAAACACTTCAAATCACATGAAATCACGAGGGCCCCACCCTCCGCTCTTAATCACAAATAGGATATATATCCCACCAATTGGAACTTTTCACTAGATCAATTCCTTCAACAAAATTACAACACGTGCTGGTTTACTCACCGGTGGAGCATAAAAAAAAATCACAGCTCATAACCAGAATACTCAGGAATAATCACATCAAGCTTACCATGATGAACAACAAGGACTAACTTCTAGCCTCACCACTCTCAATGATAAATAAAAACAATGATAGACACGGGCTACCACTCATAGAATCTCCCAACAGGAGCAAACAAGAAAATTAGAGTGCAAAGCATGAAACACTCACTCATAAATGAAGCAACAAATAAGGAACTTGTCCCAACCAGCAGAACTATAATGAAATGCAAATGGTGCCCCTATGTAACAGATCAAAACATACATGTATGATAATATCTAGCACAACGACCTCCAGCCTACTGTATGAAATACATCAACGGGTCAGGTCTCCCCCTTTTGGGCGCCCTCTACTCACCTGAATAACGCGCAACATGAAAAATCATGTTGTTGTTGTGTTTTAAAACTGATTGTAGAGCTTGGGTAAGGAATTTTTATAGGAATTTGATGTAATGTTTTGTGTTCAAGATAATAGAAAGGAAGTGTTGTATGATTAACACATCTCTTTGCCACCAAGCCTAAATGACTAAGAGTCATTTCTCCAAAAAGTGGCATGCTGCCACGTTAAAGGTAATGCTCCTTAAACTTATCCAATTTTTTTAATTAATAATTTATTAATCTTCTACTAAACAATAATTAATCAATTACCTATGTAATTAAGAATTATCCCAAATTACTTAAAATACTACTTATTTTTAATACACCCTTATACATCATACTATTATGGTCATATGATACCTTGTATGGTACTAGTCCATAAATATCGGGTATTAACGCTTGGCCCGTATTTATCCCAATATGCCAAATTTCGACGAAATTTATTTTCTTCGATTTCCTTACCCCCTCACCTTCACGAATTTATTTATCACTTATTTGAAGTAATGTAACACTTATAATCTCAAAATAATCTCATTTCTCAGCTTACGTCAATTAACTTACGACGAAACTTTAACGTACAAAAATGCGGAAGGTAACATCTCATTTCCGAGCTTTCATCAATTTACTTATGGCATACTTCCACGTACGAAAACATGAGGTGTAACATTATTCCCCCTTTGGAACATTCGTACTCGAATGTTGATTGATGCACTTATCATTTTCATGACTTATGTCTTCTGAATACTTTTGTATTCTCCTTTCCATCTAGGCAATTGTTCTGTGAATAATTCCTAAGGCCAGGGAATTCCCCCTTTTAGGCCTCTTTCTCACACCATGACCTGTGATCGAAATCCTTCCAATATCGTAACTGTTGCTACCTTCTATCATGCAGCTTGAACGATACTGACCTTGTGAATATTGTTATACCTTATTTCATAGATCCGCTTATCCATTTGTATGACTTTACTGCATATAGGTAGGTCATAATATACCATAACTCTTACTTCGATTTATCGTTACTGAGGTCTGCTACGGAACTCCAAGTTACTTTCGTTACTTATCTCATATGTATAAATCTAAGTTCTTTTACGCTTCATCATTACTTGTTCTTCTTAAGAATGACGGCCTAATCTCACCTCATACCTTGTGACTTTTTTCCATCCACTGTTGATTTACCTTAATGTTGATCTATTATCTACCACCGATAACTTGATCTTTTATGTCACACTGCCACTAGGGCTTACGTCTCATTGGGGAACATCTGAAGTGATTAGACTCATCCACCTAGGGGCGATACCATGCTTCCATAACTGTACTTCATAGTATGCCAATGTGATTTACCTTACGTGGGTATTTTAATCTCGTACTATCCATGAAGTCACCTTTTTAAATCATTACTCAATTGAAGGCCCAAATATCACCCTTTATCTTTCACAATACACCCTCATTCCACTACTAGGGCAGCATTCCATCTCTTCTAAATTCTATTAGTCTTAGATTCCTTTGAGTTTATTCAGGCTATACTGAGCTTTGTATAACTTAGAGAAACCATCACTCTTCTTGTTTTCATGGGCTTAATCCTGAGGACTTGTCCATTTTTGTCACCTTCTCACTTGCCTTTTCTTATCCTTACTCATGTCTTCCTAAAACCTTGTCACTCTACCATACTTTAGCTTGCATCTGATTCCTTTATGCTTTTCTGGAACACCAAGGGAGATATCACATCGTCTCAAACTCTTCTTTACTCTTTTAACTAGACCTCTCAATACTTAGAAACCATAGGCTGGAAGATATGTCATTGTCGACGCCGCTATCGATACTGAATCCTAGCGCTTCTACCCTTCTATCTAAAGTATGGACTATTCCCAACCTTCTGCATCTGAGTATCTTGTATGTTTTTCACTTTTATCTTACTTACCTTAAAATCTCGCATCACATCTTATATATCTTTCATGACCTCCCTTCCATATAGGTACAATTCATATTCGCAACTTGAAGATCTATTATAATTTTTGCACCTCTGGTGTATACCCAATCCGGTGAGAGGTTCATACAGACTTCTTATAAGGTTGGCACTCCTTCTATTGGCTTCCTTGTAGAGCCATTATAGAATATGGTTATATTATCTCTCTTGCACCTCTGATATTAAGAGTGATTCAACAATGTTCTCAATCATGATGTCTATAACTTTCTGGGTCCAAAAACAGACTCCTAATTTACTTAGTTGATGTAACTCTTTAGTTTCCTCTTCCTTCTGATCAACCTTTATGTAGGCTTAAGCTATCTTCTGATCTGTGGCTCCTGACATTTAGTTATTACTTTAGCCTGCCATGGACGCTATGGAAAACCATGATACAATCTTCTAATGATTCAATCCTTTGTCTATGACCTAGACCTAATTCCTTTTTTTAACTTCTACCGGAGTCTTCTACGGATGATCAATAATCAAATAATTCCTTTCGTTCCATTTCAGCTCTCTTCAAATGTAAGCAATTGCTTTTCTTAGTCTTTTTGCCCCTTGTTGCGTTATGCTTAGCTTATCTGAGTTCTCACGCATGCCAAAATTTTTGTGCAACTCATATGGTCTCGAATATTACTTTTGGTTTTACTTCCCGCTCATTAGCCATGGTAGGTGCCACTTTCTTTTGAAGTGCATACAATTTTGTAGTGAGACTGTTGTTACACAACTATTTCCTTTTTAGGTCACTGTGCTTTGGTTGAAGCCTTCTTCCTTATTTATTAAGCTAGTCCTTCATTGTAGTAATAAGGGAGGACCTCTGAATCTTGTAAAGCTACGAGCTTATCGCATCATATACTCGACAAACTTTTTGATGCCCCTCCTCGCCTATAATTATCCGCGGTTAGTTACCTCCACGCCCTTGTGCTTGTAGGGTTGCTTCTGAACTTGATATTTTGACCATCTTCCCAGTGGTACTCTCTTTTATTTACGTGATACTCATATGGTTCCTTTAACTACCCCAACTCCTATCCGCATATTTCTCAAGGGTTCTGATGTCAAATCTGCGAGACTGAACTCCACATGTTTTCTCAGTCGCTATGGTGACATTTAGTTTAACTGGCACACACAGTCCATTAAGCTTATCTTTGCTCATATTGCTTGCTTTAGGGAAGCGTCTCCCTGAATGACTATTCTCTGAATTCATCATAGATATTCTTCTGTTTTCGATTTTATTACTGCCGGAATGCAATCTGAAATTCTCATGATGCTGACTATTATCAAATCACTCAGTTCCTAATTTATGTTTAGTTTATCATGTTCACCAATCCATACTGGTTATCTTACTCTGGGGTCTAACTTTTCCTTATTGGTAATCGCGTTCGAGATGCGAACTTATTTCTCAAAATGAGGACATGATTGTATGGCCTATACTCTTTTGTTGTCCTAAGGCCTGTCACCTCTCGTCTCTTCCTTCACTTGACTATAGATTCTGTAATAATATCATCTTTTGATCTACCGTTGTCATCCATGTATCATATCTTACTCATAATGCTTCATTATCCCTCTCCGTACTTCCCTACTAACATTTCTATCTATCACTTTATTCTGAAAACTTTAACAAGACATTCTTTTGCTTTTACCTCCCCTTGCTCCATCTACTCGCTCTTTGGGTTGCCTAACATTCTCTCTCTACTAGGGATGGGAGCCACACTAAGGTAATATTTATCCCTTCAAGGTTTCCGGTTCCTATCTTTATAGTACTCATGGCTAGCTGTACTATTTTTGAGTGCTCCATCCGGGTGTCTCACAGGAAGATCTATTAGCATATTTACAATATCCTTCGGCAATGTCAACTAACGCAAACAATTCATCCACCATTTTGGGTCACTCTAACCCCAGCCGGATCCTGATATCTCGTCCTTCTCTTAAACCATATTTGTTAGCTCCCATAGAGCATAATCTTAGATTGGTGTGGCCAATTATACATACCTCTTTTACTTTTGAAGGTAACTCGAAATTCTTATATCTCTCTTCCTGAATGGTAGATAAGGATAATCTTTATTAACTGGGTACCTCGTACCCTTATTCACCTTGCTTCTTTTACTTGCTGTAACTCGTGTCTAACTTTCGATTCCATTGTTCCTTTTTACTGTAAGAGTGGATAATTATTCTTTCCTAAAAGCTCCTTATCAAGAACCGTACACCTTTTAGTGTGAAAACCTCACATTTATTTATCATGAGCAAGATGAAAACTCGAGTTCCTCTAACTCAACGCTTCCATAGCTATATGTCTTATCGATCATATTTTTGAATGTAGGCATCGGCTTATTACAAATAGAAGTTCGGGATTTGAATTCTTATAAGTGAGCTCTACCATACGAAGAAGAAAGAGTGATAGTCCTAAATGCCATGTAGCCTCCTGATTGTAAGTGTGGTGCACGACACACCCATAAACAAGACTCTAATAGACACGGCTTGTAGACTCCCTAGGACAGAACTTCTCTAATACCACATTGTCACGGCCCAAACCTGGGGGCGAGACCGGCACCCGGTGCCACATCTATTCTTGCTTACTAACTTGGGACTAAGGAACTCTGAAAATGTGATGGCATACTTTGTCCATGGGACACATTGCAAGACAACTGCGAATGATGACGAAATATCAATATAAAGATGGGCCGACAAGGCCGTCATAACTACTACAGCTGGCAAACCAACGAAATATACATAAAAGGCCTACCAACCCAACATACTGCACTAAATGACATGATTTGTCTACAAACTTCTACTTATGGATATACTGGGATTGGAACAGGGCCACAGTCTACTCATAACACATATACATACATACATACATACATACATACATACATATATATATATATAAGATTTACATAAAGCTCTAGACCCGGCAACTCTGAAAGGCGTGGAGCTTACCAATCAAGCTGAACTCAGGAAACACTTAATAAGGAGGCCTATCCATCTGTCTGTCTGAACCTGCACGCATGAAATGCAGCATCCCCAGAAAAGGGACATCAATACAAAATAATGTACCGAGTATGTAAGGCAATATACTGAAAGCTGAAACTGAATTGACAATATAATAACTGCAAGTAGCTGGAAGTCAAAGATAATATGAAGATATGCTTACCTGCTGATACTGACTCAACTCACTCAATATAGTAAGTAAGATAGATGTCTGGCCCTATAAGGTTCAGTATATATATATATCTGCTCTGTTGTAGTAGGCTCGCTCATAGGTGCTCGGTCGTACTAGGCTTTGTATCTCGACCAACTGGGCTCGCTCATAGGCGCTCAGCCACAGTAGGCTCGGTATATAACTTACCATATGACCAGAGGTTGCCCAATAGGGGCCTGCCCATCGATTATAGCTCGATGGTAATGAAAATACTATAATACTGTATATATAGATTCTCTTCTCTCATGATTGGAAAAAAGGAAATACTCAATTGAATATGAAGTCCCGATGAGGAAACTATTGTAACTTACGAGACTAGGAAAATATACGTAAATTCTGGGATATGAATTTTTATTTATGCCTCGTTATCAAACTTGTATAATTACGAGATCGTGAAAATGAAGAAAGAACTTAGCCTTAACATACCTGGAGTAGGGAAAAATCCGTACAATATTATTGGAAAATATTTCACTGTACTCCTTTAGAACCGCAAAAGTTTACGTTGCTACGGTTCTAACAATTCTCGTTGGAATTGTTTGGTTGCAAGAGGTTTGATTGAAATCTTGTAGGAATTGCTTGAAAATCACACTGTTGTTGTGTTTTAGAACTGATTGTAGAGTTTGGGTGAGGAATTTTTATAGGAATTTGATGTAATGTTTTGTGTTCAAGATAATAGAAAGGAAGTTTTATGTGACTAACACACCTCTTTTCAACCAAGCCTAAATGACTAAGAATCATTTCTCCAAAAAGTGGCATGCTGCCACGTTAAAGGTAAGGTTCCTTAAACTTATCAAATTTTTTATTAATTAATAATTTATTAATCTTCCACTAACCAATAATTAATCAATTATCCATGTAATTAAGAATTATCCCAAATTACTTAAAATACTACTTATTTTTAATACACCCTTATACATCATACTATTATGGTCATATGATACCTTGTATGGTACTAGTCCATAAATATAGGGTATTAACGCTTGGCCCCTATTTTATCCCAATATGCCAAATTTTGACGAAATTTATTTCCTTCCATTCTCTTACCCTCTCACCTTCACGAATTTATTTATCACTTATTTTAAGTAGCGTAATACTTAAAATCTCAAAATAATCTCATTTCCCAGCTTACATATATTAACTTACGACGAAACTTTATCGTACGAAAATGCGGAATGTAACATCTCATTTCCAAGATTTTATCAATTTACTTATGGACTACTTCCACGTACGAAAATATGAGGTGTAACACTAAATCAGCCTATCAAGTTGCAGATGGCTAAGGAGACCAGGAGTAAGATTTCTTTTCAGGCGGCTGCCAATGTCGCTAGGCGAGTCGAGATGGTTCTTGCACAGGGAGGTCAGGGGACTGACAAGAGGCCTCGTCACTCCGGTGGGTTTAGCGGTGCCTCGTCTTGAGGCAGGAGTACTTTTTGTGGGGTCCATCCTCCCAGGCCGTTTCATTCAGCACTTCAGGCATCCCACGGTGCTTCAGGTGGACGTGGCCCTCATATGCCTTATTTTGACCATCTAGCCTACAGTGCACCACTAGCTCCTATTAGTGCACCTTCACTCCAGATTTTTTAGGGTGGTTACTCAGGTTAACAGGGTCAGTTTCAAGGTCAGCAGTCATAACAGCCGAGGTCCTGTTATACTTATGGTGATCCGAGGCATATCGCTAGAGTTTGCCCTCGTGCATCGAGTAGTTCACAACATCAAGATTATTGTGCCATGGTCCTGACACTAGGTGCTTCACCGCCCGCTCAGCCAGCTAAAGGTAGGGTTCAGGCTGCCAGAGGTGGTGGTCAGGTCGTTAGAGATGGAGATAAGGCCGTTAAACGTGGAGGCCAGCCGGCTAGGGGCCGTCTTAGAGATGTAGTTTAGAGTGGTGGGCCCCAGCCCCGATGCTATGCTTTTCTAGCCATGCCCGAGGCTGAGTCATCTGACGGTGTTATCACAGGTACTGTTTCAGTTTGCAGTAGAGATGCTTCCGTTCTATTTGATCCGGGTTCTACTTACTCCTATGTGTCATCCTATTTTGCTTCATATTTGGTTGTGCCTCGTGATTCGTTGAGTGCTCCTATGTATGGTAGATTTCGATGTTATCTTGGGTATGGATTGGATGTCACCTTATCACGATATATTAGATTGTCACGCTAAGACAGTGACCTTAGCCTTGCCGGGGTTGCCTTGATTATAGTGGAAAGGGACTTCTAGCCATTCTACCAGCAGGGTTATCTCTTATATAAAGGCTCGGCGTATGGTCAAGAAGGGATGTATAGCTTATTTGTCTTATGTCCGCGATTTTAGTGTAGAGGTTCCTTCTATGGATTCAGTACCAGTTGTCCGTGAGTTTCTAGAGGTGTGTCCTACAGACCTGTCGGGGATGCCACCTGACAAGGACATTTATTTTTGTATTGATTTGGCTCCGGGCACTCAGCTCATTTCTATTCCTCTATACTGTATGACCCCGCTTGAGTTGAAATAATTGAAGGAGCAGTTGTATGATTTGCTTGATAAGGGCTTCATTAGACCTAATGTCTCGCCCTGGGGTGCACCTGTGTTGTTCGTGAAGAAGAAGGATGGGCCGATAAGGATGTACATAGATTATCGGCAGTTGAACAAAGTCACCACCAAGAACAAGTATCTGTTGCCAAGGATTAATGACTTATTTGGTCAATTTTAGGGGGCAAAAATATTTTCGAAGATTGATTTGAGTTCTAGCTACCATCAGTTGAGGATTAGGGCATCCGATGTCCCTAAGACAGCTTTTCGGACTCGGTACAAGCATTAGGAGTTTCTAGTAATGTCCTTTGAGTTGACAAATTCCCCAGCAAAATTTATGGATTAGATGAATCAAGTGTTCAAGCCTTATTTGGACTCCTTTGTGATTGTGTTTATTGATGATATCTTGATCTACTCCCGCGGTCGAGAGGAGCACGATCAACATCTTCGGATTGTACTTCAAACTTTGAGAGACAGCTAGTTATATGCCAAGTTTTAAAAGTGCGAGTTTTGGTTGGATTCAGTCGCTTTCTTGGGGCACGTGGTATCACCAGAGGGCATTCAGGTAGACCCTAAGAAGATTGAGGTAGTTCAAAACTGGCCTAGACCCACTTCAGCCACAGAGATCTAGAGTTTCTTAGGTTTGGCAGGCTATTATTGTCAGTTTGTGGAGGGGTTCTTATCTATAGCAGCCCCATTGACCAGGTTGACCCAAAAGGGTGCCCCGTTCAGATGGTCAGACGAGTGTGAGGCGACAGAAGCTCAAGATTTCTTTGACTACGACACCGATGTTAGTGTTAGTGTTTCCCACAGGTGCAGGATCTTATACGGTATATTGTGATGCGTCTCGTGTTTGGCTCGGTGCAGTATTGATGCAAGATGGCAGGGTAATTGCATATGCGCCGTGGAAGCTAAAGGTTCATGAGAAAAATTACCCTTTCCATGACTTAGAGTTGGCAACCATTGTTCATGCGCTAAAGATTTTGAGGCACTACCTTTACGGCGTGTCGTGTAAGGTTTTCACAGATCATTGGAGCCTTTAGTATTTGTTCAAGAAAAATGATCTCAATTTGAGACAGAGGAGGTGGTTGGAGCTATTGAAGGACTATGATATCATTATTTTGTATAATCCTTGGAAAACCAATATGGTGGCCGATGCTTTGAGTAGAAAGGTAGCGAGTATGAGTAGCCTTGCATACATTCTAGTCGGTGACAACTTCTTGCATAAGATGTTCAGGCTTTGACCAATCAGTTTGTGAGATTGGATATTTCGGAGTCCAGTCGTGTCCTAGCTTGTATGGTCGCTCGGTCTTCCTTATTTGAGCACATCAGGGAGCGGCAGTATGACGACCCTCGTTTTCTGGTCATTAGGGACACAATTCAGCACAGTGGTGCCAAGCAGGTTGCTATTGGATATAATGGAGTTTAGAGGATGTAGGGTCGTGTTTGTGTGCCTAAGGTGGATGGACTTTGTGAGTTGATTCTTAGAGAGGCCCACAGTTCTCGATATTCTATTCACATGGGCACCGCCAAGATGTATCAGGACTTGCGGCAGCATTATTGGTGGAGGAGAATGAAGAAGGACATATTTGCATAAGAGACATGGTGGTTTGCTTCAGAAGTTAGAGATTCCTGAGTGGAAGTGGGAGTGTATCACTATGGATTTCGTTGTTAGACTCCCACACACTCAGAGGAAGTTCGATGCAATATGGGTTATTGTGGACATGCTAACCAAGTCAGCGCATTTCATTCATGTGGCAGTTACCTATTCTTCAGAGCAGTTGGTAGAGATTTATATCTGCGAGATCGTCCCTCTTCACGGTGTGCCCATGTCTATCATTTTTATCGAGGTACGCAATTCACCTTGCACTTTTATAGATCACTACAACGTGAGTTGGGCACGCGGGTTGAGTTGAGCACAATGTTTCATCCTCAGACGGATGGACGATCCGAGCAAACTATTTAGATATTAGAGGATATGCTCCGCAGATGTGTTATAGACTTCAGATGATCGTGGGATTAGTTCTTTCCACTTGCGGAGTTCTCTTTCAACAACAGCTACCAGTCGAGAATCCAGATGGCTCACTATGAGGCATTATAAGGTAGGCAGTGCAGATTGCCAGTTAGATGGTTCGAGATGGGGGAGGCTCGGTTGTTGGGTAAAGACTTAGTACATGATACCTTGGATAAGGTCAAGATTATTCAGGATCAACTTCGCACAGCTCAGTCAAGGCAGAAGAGTTATGCCGATCGTAGAATTTGTGATGTTGCATTCATGGTTGGAGAGAGAGAGTGTTTCTTCGAGTATCACACATGAAGGGTGTGATGAGGTTCGAAAAGAAGGGTAAGTAGAGCCCTAGGTATATCAGGCCTTTTGAGATTCTTGAGAGAGTGGGAGAGGTGGCTTACATGCTTGCGGTACCACCGAGTTTATCAGCAGTTCATCTGGTGTTCCATTTGTCCATGCTCCGAAAGTATCACGGTGATCTGTCCCATGTTATATTTCAGCTCTGTCCAGTTGGACAATGATTTGACGTATGTAGAGGAGTCGGTGGCTATTCTACCTCGGCAGGCTCGTCAGTTGAGGTCGGAGAGTTATCCTTCAATTCGAGTGCAGTGGATAAGTCACCATCCCAGTTACTTTTCTATGTCCGTTCGAGGATGAACGGTTGTTTTAGAGGTGGAGAATGTGATGACCCGATAGGTCATCTTATGCTTTAGAACCTAATTCTGCACTATGAAGCCTTAAATGCCTCATTTTAGCCTTCCTTGATTTGCGTGCGCAGTTTGGGCATTTTTTCGGAAAGTTTTTATGTTAAAAACTGAGAAAAATATGAAATTTTGCCTTAAAATCCATTTGAGTTGATTCAGTCAATGTTCTGAGCAAACGGACCCGGATTCGTGTTTTGGCAGTCCCGGTGGGCCCGTATCATGATTTGGGACTTGGCATATACCCGGAATCGAATTCAGAAGTTGATAAGTAGGGATTTTGACCTCTTATTTGCTCTCTTTTACTTGTGTCTTAGGTAAAAAAATGCTTAAAGGTATTCCCAGAAACTAACAAAATGTGCTTGCTTACATGAATTTTGCAATATGAGCCAAAGGAATTAAAATCAACTCATAAAGGAATCAAAATATGAACAAAAACCAAAATAGGACAAAGAGGCCAACTGTGCGGACCGCATGATTTTTTATGAGGCCGCAAAAGAAAGTTCAGAGACTTGGATTTGTGCAACTCAAGAAGTGCGGACCACAAAAATATTGTGCGGCTAAAAAAGTCATTGTGCGGCCGCATTCAATATTATGCGGTCGCAAGAAATGAGAATCAAAGATTTGGCATTTGGGAAAAATGAAGGAGTGCGGACGCACCAAAATTGTGCAGCCGCAGGATGTCAAGCGCAGTCGCACGCACAATTGTGCGGTCCGCCGGAATGAAGATTCAGAGAGTTAGTTCAAGTCCAAGGTCGAGGAAGTGCGGACTGCATTACTTTTATGCGACCGCTTAATCAAGAGCGCGACCACACTCAGATTTGTGCGGTCCACGAAAGTCCAGCAAAAGCCAGAACTCAAAACCAAGATTGCATACCGCACCACGTCCACATAAGCAAGTGTGCGACCGCTCTAAGAATTATGCGGCCGCACAACCTCCGCAGGGGAATTTTTGTCAGATATTTTTAGCTTAGTATAAATAGAACATTTTTTCATTTTTAAGTTAAGTTATGCTTAAGAAAGCACCTGTGACGATTTTGTTTACTGCTTTTGGAAACTTTGTACTACATTCATCTCTAAACACTAAATTTTCATTCCATAATCTAATATTATGGATTCTATCTTCAATTCTTCTGTAATTTTTTCAATTTCCAAGTTCTTGATTGGGTTAGTGATATTTAGCCTAGTTCTTTCTAGAACTCAAGAATTAATGGTTTTAAACATTAATTCATGCCTAAATGATAGTCTCTACTTGAGAAAGTGGGACTAAGTCTAGGAAAACTAGGCTAACAAGGAATTGGGGTGTGATGACCCAAAAGGTCATCCCGTATATTTCTAGCTAATTCTGTGTTTTCAGGTTATGAAAACCTCCTTCTATGTTACCTCGATTTGCGTGCACAGCCCGGGCATGTAGCCAGGAAGCCTTTATGTGAAAAACTGATAAAAATGATAATTTTATATTAGAAATTTGAATAAAGTTGACTTCGGTCAACATTTTTGGTAAACGGACCCGGACCCGTGATTTGACAATCCCTAAGGGTCCGTAGGAAAATATGGGACTTGGGCGTATGCCCGGAATCGAATTCCGAGGTCCCAAGTCCGAGAAATGAATTTTTAAAAAAAATTGTTTTCTGAAACTAAAATAGGTTTTTGAAAATGAAATTATATGTGAAACATGTGGTATCGGGCTTGTATTATGGTTCCGGAGCCTGGTACAGGTTCGACATAATATTTTTGTCATATCTGTGAAGTTTGGTAAGAAGCGAACTTCATTAGATGTGATTCGGACTGTAAATGCAAAATTTAATGTTTAAAGAAGTTTTGAGGAGTTTCATTGATTTTTTGTTTAATTCATCGTTTTAGTGTTGTTTTATGTGGTTTGAAACCTCGAGCGAGTCCGTGTTAGGTTATAAGACTTAATCATGCATTTAGATGGGGTCCCGGGGGCCTCGGATGTGTTTTGGATGGGTGTCGGGTCCATTTTTCTTATTTTTGAACAGCTGAAATTTGCCTTCTGGTTTCCTTCTATGCGATCGCATAGGAGTAGTCGCGATCGCATAGTGTCTCTTTGGGCAGCCCAGTTTTTCTTAATCGCAACCGCATAGTCTACGCGATCGCACAGCTTGTAGACTTCACTCTACGCGATCGCAGACACACGTTCGCGATCGCAGAAGTATATTTCCCTCTTCTTCGCAATCGCATCTTCACAATCGCGATCGCACAATGCTATTTTGGCAGTGGCCATTTCTTCTTCTATGCGATCGCAATATTTGGCCCGCGATCGCATTGAACAAAAAGGTACCTAGGCAGTTTTTCCCTTTCCTCTTCGCGATCGCAAACCATATTTTACGATCGCGATTCATTACACGCCTGGGCAGAATATAAGTTTACCAAAAATCGGGGTTTCACCAGTTTTGACATATTTTGACTTCTAGAACTCGGTTTTGGGCGATTCTTTGAGGATTTTTCACAAAAATCTAATGGGTAAGTGTTCTTCCACTATAAATTATATTTCATGAATTAGTTCTTGTTTTTATCATTTAATTTGTGTTTTGGGTTGAGGGAATTGTGAGTTTTGAAAGAAAAGTTCTAAAATGTAAAATCATGATTTGAAAGACCAAATATTATCGGAATTGGATAAATTTAGTGTGAGTGAACTCGTATTAGAATGGATAATCGGAATTTGTAAAATTTGTCGGGTTCCGAGGTGCAGGCCCGGGGGTCGACTTTTGGGTTGATTTTAATAATTTTGTAAAGTTTGAAACTTTATTATTCGGAATAGTTCCTTATACGTGTTATGTATATTTTGAAGTTGTTTTAGTTGATTTTTGAGCCGTCCAGAGGTATTTTCGCCCGAGAAGTTCACTTTGGAGTACCGGGTTGTCGTCTTTGAGGTAAGTATCTTACCTAACCTTGTGTGGGGGAACTACCCCTTAGGATTGCGTCTTATTTGTTGATTGTAGTCCATGTATATGATTTGACGAGTGCGTACTCGGACTTATTTGTCAATAGATTGACATTTTAGGATTCGTAGGTTCTTATGTTACCTGTATATGAGATGTAATTATTACATTTGAATCCTTGGTTGTTAATTTCATCTTTTCATGCTTAAATTAGAATTACATGCTTTTGGATTCCTTTGTTGGCTATTTGATCTTAATTGACTTAATTGAATATCTTACTTCTCTCATCTTCATGCTATACTTGCTTCCTAAAACTGCCAAATAACTATACTAGTGATATCTAGCTTTATAGTTGTTTAGTCGTAGTTAGAATATCCGTTCGTTGGTGTCAAGCATGCCCGTGAGTCTTATATTGTGTTTATATAATTTTCCCCTTATGTGATACTTGGACCTAGTTGATAAACATTTATGTTGTTGGTGTTTTCTTGATGTTGCCTATCATTGGGCCCTTGTTTGAGCTGAGCTTTATTTCGTAACGTTAATTGTTTAGGCGAGATTGGTTATAGTTATTTCCCTTTCTGGGATGGTGTTGTTTTCATTGTTGACTCCCTTGCCGGGATGGTATGATTTCTATAATTGTTTATACTGTTAATAATATTGTTTGCGTTGTTGACTCCCTTGCCGGGATGTTGTGATTTATGGTTCTTATTGTTGATTTCTGAATGTTGTGATTTATGGTGCTTATTGTTGATTTCCGGATGCTGTGATTTATGGTTCTTATTGTTGATTTTACTTGTTAAATTGTGGTTTATGTTATTTTAGCACGAGGGGACATTCCGTGCCGAGTGTTTATTTATTTATTACACGAGGGGACATTCTGTGCCGAGTGTTTGTGAGGTTATGCACGAGGGGACATTCAGTGCCGAGTGTTTATTTATTTATTGCATGAGGGGACATTCTGTGCTGAGTGTTTGTGAGGTTATGCACAAGGGGACATTATGTGCCGAGTGTTTATTTATTTATGGCACGAGGGGACATTCCGTGCCATGTTTATGTTATTTTAGCACGAGGGACATGCCTTGCCGTTTCTATTTATTTATTGTGAGGATGAGAGTAAAAACACGAAGGGTGATGCCGTGCACTTGTCTTTGCATTATTATTTCCGTTGTTCCTGTTTGATATTTACTGCACTTGTTTAAGAGTTAATATTCCATTGTTTTAATTTGGATATTCATATTGATCTCTTACTACATTTATTGGCAAGATTTGATATTCCTCCTGTACTGCATGGCAATTTCGGAGTTATGGAATGAGTTCCGGTGGATAAATCTTGAGGAGATTTTGATCAAGGGATTTTATTGAAAAGTATTATTGAAAAAAAAGTAATGGTTTCGAAATGATTATACTTGAATTAATTTTACATCGGAGGTATATTTGAAAAGCACTAGTCTTGCCTAAAATGATATTTGGAAGTCATTTATTGGGAAAGCATCTTTGTGAAGTTTCGTATTTTGAAAGAAACTATGTTTTACGTAATTCTCTCTATTAAATATACTTATATCTACTTTTGGAGAAAGTATGTTTCAAAGGAAACTCTTCCATACTAAAATGATTTTATTTGTAAAAGTTTTTCATATGGACTGCTGTTTAAAGATTTCTACAAGTTATGGATTTTAATGGCTAAGGCCTGATGTGTACAAACTGACGTGGAGTTGAGTTATTGGTGTTCTCTATTGTGTTGTTTTTCCTTTCGATTCGACTTGTTTTGCTGTCCATCTTTCTGTGTATTTTTTTGTTGTTTCGTGATTGATTTCTATAATTTCCTTCCGCTTTATATTTTCATTGTTGTAAATTATTCCGTGAAGTCTTAGATAGATGTAACGTTCGGTCATTTCTATATTCATGTTATTTATTTTGTAGGCCAGTGGTGTCTTGATTAGTCCTCGTCACTACTCCACCGAGGTTAGTCTTGATACTTAATGGGCACCGCTGTGGTGTGCTCATACTACACTTCTGTGCATTTTTGTTTGCAATGATCCAGGTTTTTGTTAGTAGCTGCGCGGATGATTGACGAGGAGACTCAAGGTAACCTGCTGCTGCGTTCGCAAGCTTCGGAGTCACCTTCCTGTTTTTATTCAACTGTTGTAATTATTCCCAAGTAGTTGTATTTAGAATTTATAGAAGATTCGTAGAGCTTATGACTTGTATTACCGGTTTTGGGAATGTTTGTACATTTTGTTGAGATTCTATATCGGGACTGTTAGTTTTCCTTTTATTATTGTGTTATTTAGTTACTGTTAGGATTACCTAGTCCCTAAGACTAGGTACCATCACGATACCCAACGGAGGGAAATTTGGGTCGTGACAAGTTGGTATCAGACCTCTAGGTTCATAGGTGCTACGAGTTATAAGCGAGTTTAGTAGAGTCTTGCGGATCAGTACAGAGACGTTTGTACTTATCTTCGAGAGGCTACGGAACTATTAGGACAATTTCACTTCCTTCATTCCTATCGTGCGAATTCCTTGATCTTGAAGTTTGAAATTATCGATCCATTCTCTGACTGATGGTGAGAACACGAGCTGCGGCCCTGATGATGTTATCCCAAAGAAAACGTTGCAATGGTCAGAGACAGAGGCCAACAAGGAGTACGTGTCCCAGTTAAGATACCTACTGGAGCAACCGTTGAGGAGTCGCCAGTAGTTCTAGTTAGGGGACAGGTACTGGGGGTGCATGTTGCTACCCCGCACTTCAGTAGGCCTGGGCATAGTTTTGAGTATAATTGGTACGTTGACTCAGGCAGGGTTGATTCTAGTGCACCAGTTGCTTCACATATAAGGGAATGAGTTCAGACTCCCACCGTCTGCACTCTAGAGAAGCGAGATCATATTGGTCAGGTTCCAATTGTCATGGCAGCACAACATGTGGTTTCAGTTCAGCCCGTGGTTAAGGCAGAAACATCGGAGGAAGAGCAACTTGGGATTTAGAGGTACTGGAAGTACCACCCTCCTATATTTCAGTGGATGGGCGACAGATGGTACCCAGGGTTTCCCGGAGAAGTGTCACTATATTCTTCGTACTTCGGGTATTGTGGAGACGAGCGGGATTGCTTTTGTCACGTCTCAGGTTTAGAGTAGAGGGTTGATCAGTGGTGGCGGCATATGAGTTGGGGTAACCTGGCCGAGTTAGCTTCACTAGCATGGATTCAGTTTTCGGATATGTTTTGAGGAAGGTTGCACCTCAGTTCCTTCGGGATGTACGCACGTGGAGTTTGAGCAGTTGCGTCAGGGTGCTATTGTTTAACCAAAGAATTAGATCCTTTGACCAAAGCTAATTTTATGATGAAAACGGGTTACTGATAATCAAGGAAATAATACTAAATAAAGAGAAACAAGTAATAGATAATATTGCAGAAATATAGAAAAGCAAAGTAGATTGTATTCGAAAATCAGATGTTCTTACAAGTTATATTTCCTTCCTTTATATAGCAGGTTTCTTAATATAACATTTGGTTCTTGCAATAATTTCTCATTAATGAATAATTATTGCATTAATGAGGTGTTACTGAGGGCAACCGTAACTGTTATGTGAAGGTTACATAACATCTGGGATTTTTATTGGGGATTTCTGAATCTATCCGTAACTCTGTCTAGATTCACTCTCACCGTGTCCCTTCCTTGTCTCGATTAGAGCGAGTTTACTGTGGCTGATGAGCTCGAGGGTTTATTGAATCGTGTCTCTTTGTTCTGTAAGTCTTCAAAGAATCACATCCAGCTGTCGCGTTCTCCTGTGTCCACATAACTGGTTGAGTTGTCAAGAGTTGGCTTACGTGTGAAACTTTTTTTTTTATCAATACAGATAGTCCCCCCACTTACCATATATTTATCGATTAATATTTGGTAAGTGGATACTCATTTATGGCGGGAATATTTTGCCGCTTTGCCTCGAAACATTGTATTTTTTATGAACATAGGCGTCATTTGTCACTTCCATTTAATGCTCATACCACATGTCCTTCTCGGATTGGTTCTGCATTTACTTGGCACTTTTTAGGGCTTTTTGCATCTGCATCACCCCCGAAGTGACATCTTTAATTATGATTTTTCATCATTATTTTTTCCATTTTTTACGGTCGTCTTCAAGTATAAATACCCTTCTTCGTTTATTTACTTCCACGAAACATTTTATAACTTGTCTCCTTTATTTCTAAAGCATTTTCCATTGCCTTTGTAAACATGTCTTCATCAAATCAGCCTAAAAGAATAATAGATGTGGAAAAATTAACACCTTCTTATGCCCTGAACACACCCGAGACCCCCGGGACCCCGTCCAATCATACGACTCAGTCCCATAACATCCCACGGACTTTCTCGAGGCCTCAAATCACATCAAACAATGTTGAAACCACGAATCACACTCCAATTCAAGCTTTATGAACTTTGAAATTTCAAACTTCTACATTCGATGCCAAAACCTATCAAATCATATCCGATTGACCCCAAATTTTGCACACAAGTCACATTCAATATTACGGACCTGCTCCAACTTTCAGAATCGCATTCCGATCCTGATATCAAAATTTCCACTTCCGGTCAGATTTCTCAAAAACCTTCAAATTTCTATCTTTAGCCAAATGACTTCAAAATGACCTACGGACCTCCGAATTCACTTCCAATCGCGCTCCCAACTCCAGAATCACCATACGGAGCTATTCCCAGACTCGGAATCCCAAACGAACATTAATATCACTGAAATGCACTTCAACCTAGACTTATAAAATTTCTTCTAAAATGCAAACTTCCACAATATACGCCGAAACGCTCCCGGGTTATCCAAAACCCGATCAGGATTCTGAGGTTGTTTACTCAAAAATCCAATCTTAGTCAATTATTCCAACTTAAGGCTTCCGCAATGAGAATTTTCTTTCCAAATTAACTCTAAACTTTCCGAAATTCAATTCCGACCACACCTACAAGTCATAATACCTGAAATGAAGCTGTTCATGGCCTCAAACCGCTGAACGACGTGCTAGAGCTCAAAATGACCGGTCGGGTCGTTACAACTACATGCACAAGCATCACCGTACCAACCAATATCTCCACCAATGAGTCCAATACCCCCACCTCAGGGTAATCCCAATGAACTAGACGAAATAAAACAACTCGAAGTGGAAGCAACAATGGCGGACATAAGGGAAACAAGGCCACTATTATGCCTACTCAACGACAATAAATCCTACATCCTTAAAGAGCAGTATGCAAGAAAAATAGTAATAATCTGCCCCAGGGAACTAAGAAGTTATTCCTTAAATATTCGACCAACCACCAACCATGAAATAGGGAAGTATGGGATAGTGATGATTCCATCTATGACACAAATGACAACACAGGTGGAGGGGACTCTGACCTTACACCACCACACTCCAGAAATAAACAAATGCAGTTCATTATATGGAATTGCAGAGGAGCACAATCGCCAGATTTCAGGAGAAATTTTCGATCTCTGCTCAATTACTATCAGCCCGCACTCGTGGCACTGCTGGAAACTCATCTTTAATGTCATGCTCATTTGAAAGACGAATTTGGTTTTACTAACATGGCTCATGCACCGGCAAAAGGACAGTCGGGAGGTATTGCATTACTTTGGAATGATGATATCTTACAACTATATCAAATTGCGGTCACATCTCAAGCAATTTATTCCATAGTCCAGGTACCACCAAACCCTACTACTTGGCTGATTTCATTAGTATATACAAAAAATGATTTAAATGCATGTTCAAATTTGTGGTCTAAACCTAATGGCCTTACATGACACTATTAACATGACTTGGTTAATTGGAGGAGATTTTAATGAAGTCGTACGAGCAACAAAGAAATTTGGAGGCAACCTTATTAGTAATAATAGGTGCGACAAATTTCTTCAATGTCTTAATTATTGCCAGTTACTTGACTTAGGTTATAAAGGAAGTCGTTATACCTGGACCAACAAATGTTGTCTAGCAAATAGGATACTTCAAAGATTTGATAGGTTTGTTTGCCACTATGACTGCATTAACTTATTCCCAGAAGCAAATGTACAACATCTACCTAGAACACACTTTGACCATTGCCCGTTATTAATTAAATTAAAACACACATTCCACCGAAAAATATTTTTTAGATTCGAAATAATTTGGACCTCGCATCCACAATTTTCTTCCATAATTACTCATAACTAGTATCCTAATAAGGGTTTACTACAGGCAATAGAGGATTTGACAGAAGAAGCTCAAGAATGGAATAAATCTTCTTTTGGTAATATTTTAAAAAGCAAAAATATTTACTAGCCAGAATTTCTGGTATTCAATCCCCCCTAGTTACCCAACAAGCACCTTTCTTCAATACTTGGAAGTTGATCTTATTAACAATTATAATGAACTGCTCCATCTTGAAGAAGAATTTTGGCGACTAAAATCGCGTGTACATTGGCTTCAACAAGAAGATGCGAACCCCAAATTCTACCATCTCACTATTCTTCAAAGAAGGAGAAGAAATCGAATAACAGCTCTCAAGGATACATGTGGTAATTGGATTCTAGAACAATTCCAAGTTAATGAAATGATTCAATATTATTATAAAAATTTATTTACAACAACTCACAACCATTCAAAAAAATACTACCCCACATCTCCCGATAATACAATTACTACTGCGGATCAGTCCAAACTGACTTGTGACATTACCACAGCGAAAATATTTCAGGCAGTAGCCTCATTTCGACCACTCAAAGATCTAGGGCCAGACGACTTACAAGTTACATCCTTACTTCTATCAAACCTATTGGCCCCAAATTGGCCATTCTGTCGTCTCCTTTTGTGATCAGGTGTTCACTAATCAACATATACCATCACAAATAAATATGGCTTATCTATGTCTCATTCCTAAGGTCAAAAAGCCATGCTCCATTACTCAATGCTGGCAAATATTTTCCTTTGCAATACTATCTATAAAATAATTACTAAAGTAATAGTTAATAGACTCAAACCTATTATAACAAAAATAATAAGCCGTGAGCAGTCTGCTTTCTTAAAAAGGTGACGTGCATTGGAAAATGCTATCAGTCCAACAAATTCTACATTCCTTTAGAAAAGAGAAAGGTAAACAAGCTAATTTCTTACTGAAACTAGATCTCGAAAAAGCTTTTGATAAGATGGAATGGAATTTCATTAAAAAAAGTTACATTTCTTTAATTTCCCAATTCAATTAATAAACCTGATTATGTCTTGCATCAGTAATACCACCATTTTTATCCTACTAAATGGTCACCCCACACCCCACACCGTATTTCACACCAACAAAAGGAATACGCCAAGGTGATCTTTATCACCCTACATTTTCATATTATGTATGGAGCGTTTATTACGAAAAATACACACTGTCGTGGATTACAAACGATGGAAGCCTATAAAAGTCTCAAGAGGTGGCACAGAAGTTTCTCACCTATTGTTTGCCAATGATGTCAGACTAACTTCAAGATTAACAACTACGAGTGCATATTACATTATAGATACTCTTAACCAATACACATAAAAGTCCGGACAAAGTATTAATTGTACAAAGTCCAAAATTTTCTTCTCCAAACGATAAATTCTTTGTCATAGATTCCTTTAGTATGAAAGAAGGAGTATAGTTTGGGAAATACCTGGGTTTCCCTCTCTTCACACAAAGACCCACAAGATCTCACTTTCAATTCATCCTTGATAACGTTAAAGCTAAATTGGTGGGGTGGAAAGTCCACATGCTTACCATGGCAGGTCAAACTACTCTCGTTAAATCTACCTTAAGGTACTCTCCCTAGTCATGTCATGCAAGTCATTAAAATACAACAACAGGTCATATCCACAATGAAACGCTACCAACGTAATTTTCTATGGGGCACAATACAGCATAAAAAAATACACCTTATAAAGTGGACTACCGTTTGTCACACCTCTTTTTTTCTGGAAAGGGGATATGGGAGTTTTTCAATTAAAGTGACATAAATCGAAATGGGATTATTTATTGATTCAGAGTCGCCACTTGGGATAATTATTATGGTGTCCCAAGTCACCGATTTATTTTTAGAATCCCAAATCGAGGAAATTGACTCCGTTAGAAAACCAGAAGACCGGACAAGGAATTTTGTTAACTAGAAAGAAGGTGTGAGCTCCCGAGTTTTGTGGTTTTAGCACGGTCGCTCAACTATTATTAATTGGTCATTATCTGATTAATTATATTTTTATAACATATTGTGCATTTTTGGAATTATTTATGGAACAAGTCACGATGTCGTTCACTTGCCATTTTGATACATATTGCAAATCGCGTCACATGAAATGCACCCGCGATTTACAATATGTTTATTTTTATTATTTGAAGTAATGGTCGGGTCACATGAAATGCACACCCAAATTTAATTTATGTATTGTGACCATTCCACGGGAACTGTTCCCGTAACCACAATAAGGCGAACTACGAAAATCAATGGCCAAAGAATCATGTCAAACTTGATATACGTGAAAAATTACTGCAAATCCTAACCTGAATAGAGTAAATTTATCTTAAGGCAAAATCATGGTTAACTTGTCATTTTTAATAAACAATATGCAAACATTCTGTCAAAAAGCATTATGATTACAAGAATTATGGTAGATAAAGGATTATAAACTTCCTCCAAAATGAGAGAGCACATGACATCATAGAAAATCTTTTCTTTGTTATATATTTAACATATGTCCAAATATCAGCTAGTTTCTGTTATCGCTTCTGTGTTAAAACTCAGAAAATCAGAAGAATTGTTAGAAGAAACAGAAAATAT
>ML370009.1:344-15717 GCA_005239525.1 Nicotiana knightiana
TTGATTAGATAACGATTAGAGTGATTTAGCAAGTAGTTTACACAAGTCCTTGTGGGTACGATATCTGGACTTAAAATCCTATATTACTTGTCGACCACGTACACTTGCGTGTGCATTGGGAAATCAACAACCAGATGGCGAGAACACGTGCTGCTTCTTCTGCTAACCAACGATCCAGTCTTCTAGCAACAGTGGTACTTATTAGGGGCAGAGGCCATGTCAGAGGTTGAGGCAGGGGCAGGACTCAGCCCGTTGCTCATACTGCAGCTCCAGATGCGGAGCCCCAGACTGATATTGATGGGGCGAGGGGCCTCCAGCTCCGACTGGTGCAGCTGGACCAGCTCAGGTTCTAGAGGGGTTTATTGCTACCCCGGTACTTCAGGATGCTTTGGTCCGATTAGTGGGCCTTATGGAGAGTGTAGCCTAGACTGGCGCACTCCATGTTGCAGCAGTCGCATCTCAGGCTGGAAGAGGAGTCTAGACTCCTGCTACCCACACTCCTAATCAGACTACTCCTCAGGTTCAGACCCCAGTAACCAATTCCGTTGGGGTAATTCAGCTAGTTGCTCCAGCGTCGTCCGTTGATGGGGTAGCTATGTCCATTGATTCTTTGTGGATATTGGACAATTTCATTAAGCTTTTCCCTTTTCACTTAAGTGGTTCTACTCCAGAGGATCCTTAGGAATATCAGGATAGCTATCATGAGGTTCTTCATAAAATGGGTATTTTGGAGACCAATGGGGCTGACTTTGCTGCATTTCAGAAGACTGGTTCCGCTAAGAAATGGTGGAGGGATTATTTTTTGACTAGATGATGTTTAGCTTAAAGTGTATATATTTCTGTATATCGCCTCGTGTTTTACTTTTGTTTCGTGAGTTTATATGTTAAATGTGATAATTTATATTAATTTGAAGTGATTTTATGTTTAATTATGATTCGGGATCAATCAGGGGCGAAACGCGCGAAAATTGAGCCAAAACGGACGAAAACACAAAACCCGGGTAGGTTGGCAATTTTGGGCGCCACACGCAGTGCCCAGCCCTACCTGTGGCGCTGGAGGCAGTGCATAAAAATGGGGCAGTGCCGTGGTGGGTGCCCGGCGCTAGCCAGGGCGCCGGTGACGAGTTTTTTGACCTATTTTGCCCGGGACACGGTTATTTCGGCCCCAAACCTACCCAACACGTATAAAAGCAAGTCTAAGCTTATTTTTTAATGGATTCATGCCACTTTGCAGAGGAGATACACACGGAATCATTAGGAAGCGAAGGATTTCTCAGTTTTCTTCATCTTATTCTAGTATTTTCAGTTTATGTAACAATTATGCAATTGTTTGATTATAGCATGAGTGGGTAAACACCCATTGTTCTGGGGTTGTGGTTTAGCCATGAATAGTGTTATTCGACATTAAATTAACCTTTATTATAGTTCACTCAATATATGGTTGTTTCTTCAATTCTGTGTTTAATTTCTTAATTTTCGAGCCAGCAATTTGGTTCTATATACTATCCATGTTATGCTTGGGGATGCCGTATATAGATTAGAGAAGAATTGAAGAGAGTGTGATCTTAACCCTTCAGGGGAGCGCAATTGTGGTTAGGATAGGAATATACCTAGTCACCATGCTTAATTAAACATCGTAATTTTAGTGCGTTCTAATAGATTAATTTCATAGGAATACAGGCGTTAATTTATTGAGAATAGGCGAGTAGAGCTTCGGGAGAAGGCTATGAGAGTAATTATCGATTAATTAGCAACCAGAGTGAATTATATGAAAGGGAGAGTTAATTAGAATGCAATGTGAGTGGTGAATTGATCACAACCCTGGAATATTTTTCTCTACTGAATACACCCGACAATATTCTTGTCACTTGATAATTAGTTATTTCATAAAATCGTAGTATAAATTAGTTGCATTCCTGGATTTTATTTTGGCTTGATTAAATAACAATTAGAGTGATTCAGCAAGTAGTTTAACTTCGATTTAACATTATATTACTTTCCATGACCACATGTACTTGCGTGTGCGTTTGGGACCAACAAGTTTTTGGCGCCGTTGCCGGGAACTTGAATATAAACCACTTTCTAGTTATTTCTTTAATTGTTTATTTCATTGAGTCTAATGTCACATGATTTTTTCTCTAATCTCAGGAACATCGAATTTAATGCGTAGGGTCAGAAGTCAAGACACACTTGACGGCTTTGACCCCGAACATGAGAGAACATTTCACAGGAGGCTGAGGGAAGCAAGGGATACAGATAATATTCAGGACCTCATCCAATTTCATGTGAACATGGCAGAGGAACAACACATGGCTGTTCAGGAGGTAGCAATGCCCAATATTGCTAATGTTACCTCCAGCATCGTGAAGCCCAGAATCACTGGGCACTTTGAGCTGAAACAGAGCATGATCCAGCTACTGCATGCAAACGGGCAATTTATGGGTCTTCCACACGAGGATCCTCAGCAACATATTCTGAACTTCTTGGAGATCAGTGATACTTATGTCACTAACGGGGTCACGCCAGATTATGTGAGGCTTACGCTTTTCCCATTCTCTCTGTTGGGAGAAGCAAAGCGATGGTTAAAGACAAAACCAGCTAATTCCATTACAACATGGAGCGATTTGGCGAGAAAATTTCTGGCAAGGTTCTTCCCTTCAGGCAAGACTGCAAAGATCAGAAGTGAGATAGTCTCCTTTAAACAGAAAGCAGGCAAATGTTTATATTCAGCATGGGAAAGGTTCAAGGGGCTACTCAGAGACTGTCCTCATCACAATCAGACAAACGAAGTGTTAGTTCACACTCTCATTGAGGGGCTCCATCCCCAAATAAAAATTGTGGTAGATGCAACAGCTGGAGGTCAGATATTGGAGAAGAATTATGATGAAATATTTGCATTATTGAATAAATTCTCCAAAAGAAATCCAGACTAGCAAGGTGAGATAGGAAGGAATGTGGTTCAAAAACAATCAGGGGTTCTTGAACTAGATGTTGTCTCAGCATTATCAGCTCAGATCTCTACACTGACTAACCAAGTCAATCAGATGAACCTGATCATTAACAAGCAACAGGAGCGGCCAGTTCAACAGATTCAGGTATTTTGTGAAGTTTGTGGAGAGGGTCACATGAGCAATCTATGCCCAGCAAATCTATAGTCTGTATATTTTGTGGTAATGTAAATCGAGGCCAAACAAATTAGTATGGGGACACTTAAAATCCCAACTGGAGGAACCACCCAAATTTCTCTTGGGGTGGAAATCAAGGCAATCATAATCAGTATCAACCTCAAGCACCTCAACAACAATATAGACCACCTCAGGCTGAACAATCAGCTAGCTTTGAGGAGATTATGAAGAGAATGATGAACGACCAACTTGCTTTCAATCAGAAAATAATGGCTCATCACCAGGCCCAAGCAGCAACAATGAGAAACTTGGAACGTCAATTGGGGCAACTTGCCAATTCCCAAAATACCAAACCAGTATGAGTTCTTCCTAGCGATACTGAGCCCAATCCTAAGGCTCCAGTCAATGCAATTACCTTGAGAAATGGAAGAATACTAGAAGAAGCTCCAAAAACAAAGAAGAATACAACCCATCTTGGGGGAGAATTAGTTGCCAAGCTAGTTGAGGGGAATGAGAAAGATGATAAAGGACCCGAGCCAGTAATTGAAACAAGGCCACCACATCCAATTCCACAAATACTGCAGAGGAAAAAAGAGGATGCTAAGTACAAGAGATTCCTAGATATGTTGAGCCAAGTGAGTGTGAATTTGCCTTTGGTGGAAATTTTGCAAGAAGTGCCTAAGTATGTGAGGTATCTCAGAGATATTGTGGCAAATAAACAAAGACATGGAAAGTTCGAAATAGTTGCACTTACTGAAGAGTGTAGTGCCAGAGTTTAGAGTAAACTTCCTCCTAAGTTGAAGGATCCTGGGAGTTTCACAATTCCTTTGTCTCTTGGAAAACAAGAAGTTGGTAGAGCCCTGTGTGATTTAAGGACTATTATAAATTTGATGCCATCTTCTTTATTCAAGAAACTCAGATTGGGGTTCTTAGACCTACCACAATCACTTTAAAATTAGAAGATAGGTCGCTAATTATGCCAGAAGGAATTATTGATGATGTGTCCATTATCTTAGGGCGACCATTCTAAGCTACTGGTGGAGTAATTATTAATGTGAGGGCAGGAAAGTTAAAAAATGAGAGTTGACGATGAAGAGGTCACTTTTAATGTGTACAAGGCACTTAAACTACCAAAGCATTATGAGGACCTATGCATGATTATTGTGGTCGACGTGAAGGGGATAGAGCAGAATCCTTACGTGAATGGCAGTGATCTAGAGGAGGTGGTGTTGCAAGTTGAGGGGGTAAAGAAAATTGAGAAAAGAACCAAAGATGAAAAAGGAGACCCCTTAAGAGCGTGCAAAAAGGCTAGGCTTCATGGGAGAAAGAAGAAGAGAAAGTGCCCAGCCTGAGCAGAGTAGCAGAGTCGTGACACGACTATAAATAAGGCGCTTGATGAGAGGCAACCCATCCTGTATATCTATTATGTTTTTAATTTTTTTTAGTGTCGAGTTTTGTGTTGTTTTTATTTCGGAGAGTAGGGGAAGTCTAAGTACCCAAAGTTGAAGCTGAGGGGCATGTTTGAGCTTAATCTAAAGATTGAGAATCATGTCCGAGCTAGGCCTGAGAGGGTCTCACGGAGTATTTCTCTCCTTTTTTTTTTAATGTTTTTCTTTGTGATCATGCATCGAGGACTATGAATAACATAAGTGTGGAGTGGGGAAACTACTTTCTGAAGTGTAATTGTATAAAATTATTGTTTTTTTAGAAAACTCTCGTACTTTTCCCAACGATGGATCTGTTGGACAATTTTCTTGAGGGATGAAGTCCGATTTAAAAACGCCAAAAAGATATTTTTATTTTTTGTAGGATATTTAGGTAGTATCCCTTGGTTTTTCTTTGGGCAACGGTTCTTTTCCAAGGGTGTAACTTGAACTGGGCACATTAAATTATTTTTGTTTTTTGAGTAGTTAGGAAGGAACTGAGTTACTCTTGGAGATACCCTGTGACATGTTGGGTGCTGACACATTAGGTTATGACATACATTCTGCTTTCCCTTATATTTAGTTTGACATGTGATGCCTGAGTAAAAATAAATAGCCTATTGTGTGACGCCTTAGCTCAGTCTATGCTGTCCTGTGTAGTCTAGAACTTGCCCCGTGTGTTAATCGAAGCGAAATTGTAGGTTATGCTAGTCTAGGAGATGACATAGGCATTTTCTTGCTTGATCATGGATTTGCTTGTCACATGAAAATTATAAATTTCCATGCTAGCCCTTTGAGCCTTTAGACCTTTTCTTTGGTACCCACATTACAAGCCGTACCACTATTTTGTTCCTAAATTGAGATTTTTGCACCTTTTCCTCCTAAGGCACTTAGTCACTAAAAGAAGTAAGGTGAGATATTGGGGATTAACTTCTTAGTGGATCCATGGAAAGGCCTGTTAGTTCACTAAAATAGTATTCAAAAGTCACTAGCCATTGAATCTTTATGTATGGAGTATGTGTAGGAAAGAAAGAAAAAAAATGATAGTAAAAGTATGTACAAAAAGATACACACCTCCGATTTTTATTAATTTGTGATAGTGAAAATATATATGAGTTGTGGCAAGAGAATTTGTTGAGAAGAATATGTATTGAGTTGTGAAGGTAGTGTATTAAAGTGCTTATGAGGGTTAGTCAATATTCCTAAATATATCCTACCTGTCCCTTAGCTTACATTACAACCTTAAAAGTACTAATTGATCCTAGATTTGGCTAACTTGAATTAATTGAGATCTACACTACTGGCAAGCTTATGGTACGACCATGGGATGCATATGAATTCTTTGTGAGAGTGAGTGAATTTCTTCATCTGTGTGATGTCCTTAAATGATGTTCAAAAGCATAGTTAAATATGTGGACTAGTTATATTCACTCCTTTGTTTGTGGTGATGGCTCATGATCTCGTGAATCATTGGTAATGTTGTAATCATTCTTGTCGGTAGGTGCGTGAATTTAGAGGGCTTAGTGGTTGCAAGTTGACTCTTGAGGTTGGATGGTTGCAATTAGGTTATTGGTATGATTGATTAACTTGTTATACTTGGGCATGTTTAAAGAAGGGAAAGAATGTGAAATTTTCTATGTTCATACTTGATTGCCGGTATCGATCATAGTTAAGGGGTAAGGTGTGTGATTGAAGAGTAAAATATTCCTTGATAATGAACTTAGTACGTGTTGAAGGGTAGTAGATTTTCCCATTGATCGAGGACGAGCAAGAGTCTAAGTAGGGGCGTTGATGTTTAGGTTAAACTGTATGTATTTCTATGTATATCGCCTCGTGTTTTACTTTTGTTTCGTGAGTTTTAGATGTTAAATGTGATAATTTATATTAATTTGAAGTGTTTTTATGTTTAGGAATGATTCGAGATCAATCGGGGGCAAAACACACGAAATTTGAGCCAAAAATGACGAAAACGCAAAAACCAGGCAAGTTGGAAATTTTGGGCGCCACAGGCAGCGCCCAGCCGTACCTGTGGCGCTGGAGGCACTGCATAAAAATGGGGCAGCGCCCTGGTGGGCACCCGGTGCTAGCAAGGGCCCTGGTGATGAGTTTTTTGACCTAGTTTGCCCGGGACACGGTTATTTCGGTCGTAACCCAACCCAACACGTATAAAAGCAAGACTAAGCTTATTTTTGAAGAGATTCATGCCACTTTGGAGAGGATATACACACGGAACCATTAGGAAGAGAAGGATATCTCAGTTTTCTTCATCTTATTCTAGTATTTTCAATTTATGCAACAATTACGCAATTGTTTGATTATAGAATGAGTGGGTAAACACCCATTGTTCTGGGGTTGTGGGTTAGCCATGAATATTTTGTTTCGACATTAAATTAACCTTCATTATAGTTCACTCAATATATAGTTGTTTCCACAATTCTGTGTTTAATTGCTTAATTGTCTGGCCACCAATTTGGTTCTATATACTATCTATGTTATCCTTGGGAAAGCCGTGTATAGATTAGAGAAGAATTGAAGAGAGCACGATCTTAACTCTTCAGGGGAGCGGATTTGTGGTTAGGATAGGAATAAACCTAGTCACCGTGCTTAATTAAACATTGTAATCTTAGTGCGTTCTAGTAGATTAATTTCATAGGAATATAGGCGTTAATCTATTGAGAATAGGCGAGTAGTGCTTCAGGATAAGGCTATGAGAGAAATTATCGATTAATTAGCAACCACGAGTGAATTATACGAAAGGGAGAGTTAATTAGAATGCAATATAAGTGGTGAATTTATTACAACCCTGGAATATTTTTCTCTACTGAATACACACAACAATATTTTTGTCACTTGATAATTAGTTAGTTCATAGAATCGTAGTATAAATTAGTTACATTCCTGGATTTTATTTTGGCTCGATTAAATAACAATTAGAGTGATTCAGCAAGTAGTTTACGCAAGTCCTTGTGGGTTCAACATTCGGTTTAATATTATATTACTTGCTACGACCACGTATACTTGCGTGTGCGTTTGCGACCAACAATAAACCAGTTGGGTCGCCTGCTCTGACTTGGGATCAGTGTTCTCACCTCTTTTTGGAGAAATTTTTGCCTATCACTACTAGAGAAGAGAAATGTTGTCAGTTTGAGCATCTTCAGCAGGGCGGCATGACAGTTACCCAGTATGAAAATCATTTTGTGGATTTTTCTCGGCATGCTATTGTTTTGTTGCCTACTGAGAGAGAGAGGGTTAGGATTTTTATTAAGGGCCTTGCCCAGCCCATCAGCTTGCAGATGGATAAGGAGACAGGGACTGAGATTTCATTTCAGTATGCGGCCAATGTGGCCAGGAGAGTTGAGATGGTTCTCGGGATGGGAGGTCAGGGATCAGACAACAGACATCGCCATTCCGGTAGGTTCACCGGTGCCTCGTCTGTGTTGGAGATACTCAGGGTAGATGCCATTCTTCTAGGCCATTTCATTCAGCACTACAGATGTCCCATGGTGCTTTAGGTGGTCGTGGCTCTTACTTGACTTGTTATGATCAATCAACCCCTATCAGAGCACATCCTCTTCAGAGTTATTATCATGGTCAGCCGGTTCGTTAAGGTCAGCCTCAGTATCAGGATGGTTGTTATGAGTGTGGTTAGTATGGACACATTCGGAGGTCTTGTTCGAAATTTTCTGGTAATCAGCCTCAGTACCAAAATTCTCGTGCTATAGTTCTGGCACCAGCTGCAGCATCACCTTCCTAGCCAGCCAGGATTAGGGGTTAGGTAGTCAGAGCTAGAGGTCAGAATGTTAGAGTTGGATGTCAGCACGCTAGAGGTGGCGGCCATCCCATTAGAGGTGGTGGACCACCTGTCAGGGGTCCTCCAAATGACACAGTTCAGGGTGGTGGGGCCCATCCCCAATTATATGTATGTCCAACCAGACCCGAGGCGGAGTCCTCTGATGCAGTTATCAAAGGTACCATTTCAGTTTGTAATGAAGATGCTTCAGGTTTTTTTTATCCGGGGTCTACTTATTCTTATGTGTCATCCTATTTTACCTCGTATTTGGTTATGCCCCGTGATTCTTTGAGTGTCCCTACTTATGTATCTACGCCGATGCGGGATGCTATTGTTGTAGATTGTGTATATCGTTTGTGCATAGTCATTATTGAGGGTCTTGAAACTATTGTAAACCTATTGCTTCATGACATGGTCGAGTTTGATGTCATATTGGGCATGGATTGGTTGTCACCTTATTATGCCATCTTGGACTGTCACACCAAGACAATTACCTTAGCTTTGCCGGGATTGCCTTGCTTAGAATGGAAAGGGACTCCTGGTCATTCTCCCAGCATAGTGATTTCTTATGCCAAGGCTCGTCGCATGGTTGAGAAATAATGTTTGGCTTATTTTGCTCATATCCGTGATCTTGATGCCGATGTTTCTTCAATAGAGTCGGTGCCTATTGTTTGGGAGTTTCCCGATGTTTTTTCTGCAAACCTGCCAGGGATTCCACCCGACAGGGACATCGATTTTTGTATTGATGTTGCTCCAGGAACTCATCCCATTTCTATTCCTACATACCGGATGGCCCCACCAGAATTGAAAAAGTAGTTGCAAGACCTGCTTCATAAGGGTTTCGTCAGGCCTAGTGTTTGCCCTGAGGTGCACCGGTTTTGTTCGTAAATAAGAAGGATAGATCGATGACGATGTGTATAAATTACCGACAGTTGAATAAAGTAACTACAAAAATAAGTATCCATTTCCGAGAATTGATGATTTATTTGATCAGCTTCAGGGTGCCATCGTGTTTTCGAAAAATGATCTGAGATCGGGCTACCCTCAGTTGATGATTAGGGCGTCCGATGTTCCTAAAACAGCCTTTCGGACAAGGTATGGGCACTATGAATTTTTGGTGATGTATTTTGGCTTGACTAATGCCCCAACAGCCTTTATGGATTTGATGAATCAAGATTTCAACCTTGTCTAGATTCCTTCGTAATCGTGTTCATTGATGATATTCTTATATACTCTCGCAGTCAGGAGAAGCATTAACATCACCTCCGCATAACCCTCCATACTTTGAGGGATAATCAGTTGTATGCAAAGTTTTCAAAGTGTGAGTTCTGGTTAGACTCAGTAGCTTTCTTGGGTCACGTCGTATCAGCAGAGGGTATTCAGGTAGATTCTAAGAAGATAGAGGCAGTCAAGAACTGGCCTAGACCCAGTTCAGCCACGGAAATCATGAGCTTCTTGGGGTCTGGCGGGATACTACCATAGTTTTGTGGAGGGGTTCTCATCTATAGCAGTCTCGATGACGAGATTGCTCAGAAAGGTGCCCCAATTAAATGGTCGGATGAGTGCGAGGCAAACTTTCAGAAGCTCAAGACAACCTTGACTTCAGCACCGATATTAGTGTTAGCATCAGGTTTAGGATCTTTAACGGTATATTATGATGCTTCCCGTGTTGGGCTTGGAGCAGTATTGATGCAGGATGGCAGGGTGATAGCATATGCGTCTCGGCAGTTAAATATTTATGAGAAGAATTATCCGATCCATGACCTAGAGTTGGTAGCCATTGTTCACACGTTGAAGATTTGGAGGCATTATCTTTATGGCGTTCCATGTGAGGTTTACACGGATCATCGTAGCCTCCAGTACTTGTTCAAGACAAAGGATCTTAATTTTAGAAAAAGGAGATGGTTAGAGTTATTGAAAGATTATGTCACTATATTGTATCATCCGGGAAAGGACAATGTGGTGGCCGATGCATTGAGTTGGAAAGTAGTAAGTATGGGCAGCCTTGCATTTATTCCAGTTGGTGAGAGACCATTAGCTTAAGATATTTAGACTTTGGCCAATCAGTTCCGGAGGTTGGATATTTCGCCCAGCCATGTTCTAATTTGTACAGTTGCTCGGTCTTCCTTATTCGAGCGTATCAGAGATCGACATGATGATGACCCGCACTTGATGGTCCTTAGGGACACAGTTCGGCACGGTGGTGCCAAGAAGGTTACAGTTGTAGGTGATGGTGTTTTGAGGATGTAAGGTCGTATATGTTTGCCTATATTGATGGCTTTCATGAGTTGATTCTTGAAGAAGCTTACAGTTCTAAGTATTCTATTCACCCGGGTGCTGCCAAGATGTACCAGGACCTGCGATAGCACTATTGGTGAAGAAGGATGAAAAAGGAAATTATTGCTTATGTGGCTCGTTGTTTGAATTGCCAACAGGTGAAATATGAGCATCAGAGACCCGATGGTTTACTTGAGCAGATAGAGATTCCTGAGTGAAAGTGGGAGCATATCAGTATGAACTTCGTTATTGGACTCCCACGGACTCAGAGGAAGTTCGACGACGTTTGGGTTATTGTGGATAGGTTGACTAAATCAGCATATTTAATTCCAGTGGCAAGTCTTTACACTTCGTAGCGGTTAGCAGAGATATATGTTCGAGAGATAGTTCACCTTCACGGTGTGCCAGTATCTATCATTTATGATCGAGGTACGCAGTTTACCTCGCACTTTTGGAGGGAAGTTCAGCGAGAGTTGGGTACCCGAGTTGAGTTGAGCATAAAATTTCATCCTTAGACGGATGGGCAGTCCAAGCATACTATTCAGATTTTAGAGGACATGCTTCGTGGTTGTGTTATTGACTTTGGAGGTTCTTGGGATCTATTCTTGCCGTTATTGGAGTTTACCTACAATAATAGTTATCAGTCGAGCATTCAGATGGCTCCCTATGAGGCACTATATGGTAGACAGCGTAGATCGCCAGTTGGGTGGTTTGAGAAAGGAGAGGCTCGGCTATTGGGTACAAACTTAGTTCAAGAGGCCTTAGATAAGGTCAAGATTATACAGGATTGACTTCGTGCAGCTCAGTCTAGGTAAAAGAGTTACGCCGATCGTAAGATTCGTGAAGTGGAATTCATGGTTGGAGAGAGAGTATTACTTCGGTACGGCCCATGAAGGGTGTCATGAGATTTGGGAAGAAGGGCAAGTTGAGCCCTAGGTACATCAGGCCATTTGAGATTCTAGATAGAGTGGGGGAGGTAGCTTATGGAATTGTGTTTCCTCCAAGGATATCCTCAGTTCATCTGGTATTTCATGTAGCTATGCTCCAGAAATATCATGGTGACCCGTCCAACGTGTTAGATTTTATCTCTGTCCAATTGGACAAAGATTTGACTTATGAGGAAGTGCCGGTAGCCATTCTAGACCGGCAGGTTCGTCAGTTGAGATCACAGAGTTACCCTTCAGTTCGAGTGTAGTGGAGGGGTCATCCTGTTGAGGCAGCTACTTGGGAGTCCGAGTCTGACATGCAGCGTAGATATCCCCACTTGTTTGCCAGTTTAGGTAATTTTCTATGTTCGTTCGAGAACGAACGTTTGTTTTAGAGGTGGAGATTGTGATGACCCAAAGGGTCATCTTATAAGGTAATACTCCATTCCAGGCTCATAAGCCTTAAAAAGATTAATTTTAATTACCTTGATTTGCGTGCACAGTCCGGGTGTGAAACCGGAAAGCTTTTATGTGAAAATATGAGAAATAGTAATTTTTCGAATTTAAAACTTGGTTTTAGTTGACTTTGCTCAACATTTTTAGTAAAACGGATCCGGATCTATGTTCCGATGATCCCGGGAGGTCCGCAGTAAAATATAGGACTTGGGCGTATGCCCGGAATTGAATTCTGAAGTCCCTAGCATTAGAAATAAATTTTTAAAGAAAATTATTTTGCTGGATTTTTAATGAAATGAAGAAATGAATTATTATTTGGAACCATTAGTATCGGACCCGTATTTTGGTCCCGGAGCCCGATAAAGATTTTTATAGTAATTGAGTACTATCTCTGAAATTTTGTGATAATCGTAGTTGATGTGACGTGATTCGAACGTCCGGTTGAGAAATAGTGAAAGTTGAGTGTTCTTGAGAACTCGGAATTGACCAAAACCAGGGAACCCGGCGTTTGGGGCCAAACGCCCCCTTAAGGCCGGGGCAAGTCTGGCTTTAGGAGGAAAACGCCCCTCTAATGCCAGGGCCAGCCTAGCTTTAGGAGGCAAACACCCCCCTAACGCCAGGGCAAGCCTGGATTTAGAAGGCAAACGCCTAGATAAGGCTAGGGTGTTCCCTCTTCGCCTCTCAAGCGTATTTTCGACGTATTTGCATTATTTAGCTCGTTTTCTATCTCCAATTCACCTACACATGATATAAACTCCATTAAGCACATAAAAAGTGTTTTTTTATCATTAATGCGCATAAACTGTAAGACATATAACTTGTTAAACTATGAATTGTAGTCTCGCATCAATACCCCACACTTAAACATTTGCTCGTCCTCGAGCAATCAAACTACACTCATGTACACAACTTATTAAGAAAATCCCTTAACACGTTATACCAAGAATATTTAAAACAATTCAAGCAACAAGGTGTGACATCCTCGCCTCAATAGTCGACTCACATATACCATGCTTTATTCACAATCCACTCACTACTCTACATAGAGGTCAACAACATTACCTTTCCTTCATGAATCATGTNTCAATTACATTAAGAGTCACCACATATATTTCTCTTTCACAGCAATACAACTGCTTATACTTTATTTAGTTATTTTTCTTTTATTTTCTTCTTTTTCTCTTTTCTTTTTTCAAGTAACTCTTACTTTTCAAGAAAGTGCACCTTTCTCCTTATTTCAATTATTCCCTTCAAAAACCAACCTACCACCCCACACTTTAACTCTTCCATATTTCATCACATTTTCAATGCTTATAAGAGGTGACAAGGTTCAAATATAAGATCGATCCAAACAAAGGGGATATGGCTTGTAATGTGGTTGCCAAAGAAACAGGATTATAGGCTCAACGGGGTTAACTACGATACATNGCACACGGGGCAAGTTCTAGACATAAATGCAATGCACAGAATAACATGAAAATCTCACACACACATGGAACATAACTCACTTAGGGTTGGATCTATCACGACACTCCATTCAAAGCAGTTAAGCGAATCTTAAGAATTCTTGATTTAAGGTATATATCCTGGAGTCAAAAATTGAGCCTAAGCGTCACAACCAACGTACTGAATATTCTGAAGGCAGTAGCACGTTTCGAGATATTACGACTATTAAGCCCATAAACATATGATTTCTACTCCTAAAAATAAAAAATGACCTACACCCGGTTCAATTAAAAACCCTTGGAAAAGAACCGTGGTCCAAAGAAAAACCAAGGGGGAATTACTACACTACCTAACACAAAAAAATATTTTTGGTATTTTCTCTAGACTTACTTCCTTCAAGAAAACTATCTAGGAGATCCATCGTCAGGAAGAGTCCATTAATATAACACAACTAAAATAGCATAGAAAGTCACCAAACAATCTTTTCACCCCACACTTAAAATTGAGCATTATCCCCAATGCGCACCTATGCATACAAGAGGGTAAAAAGAAACTCTCTGGTAGGCCAAAGGCCGAAGCACTAGCATCTCATGGGGTACTCTGACTTCTCCCAGGCCTGGTCCTTCATGCGGGTACCTCACATTTAGTTCCAGCCATCTAATTTAGTGTTGCATCCTTCCAGTGGCTTGCATAAATAAAGCAGTAAAGTTGGGTTGCCTCCCAACAAGCGATTGATTTAACGTCGCGGCACGACGTGAATCACTTTCTGCCTCCACTTCGAACTTATGAATTGAGCCCCCAATTTGGCATCAAGTTTTCGGTTATGCTCCAAGGGTGGTGGAACAAATATAATTGGCCCAAGCAACCATTGTATTATTTTACACTTCCTGGCTTTTAGATGAGGTATGTAGTCCTGTCTTTGTGGAAAAAAAAAATCCAGAATATAAGTATCATGTTCCTCCTTCCTTGACTCCTCAATTGGCTCAGATGACTCTATTTCAATATCATCATCCAAACACAATGTGGAAAAATGTTTGGAGTGAGGACCAATGCGCTCAAACACATGAACTGCAGGACTTTCAACATCCTCAACAACAATCACACTAGAGTCGATTAAATTTGTATCCTCAACGTCATTGGTTGACTCTAGTACTACTTCTTCAACATCGGCATCCTCAAATTATAGTTGGTTAGTGTGTTGGGTATCTACATTGCACACCTCCATTGGCACCTAAATTTTCATCTCTGATGTACACTGCTCCTGGCTACCATCCATAATATTGGCATATTGAGCGTTAAAAACTTCAACTAGTTGACTCGTTTGAGCCTCCAAGTTGCGAATACTTTCATCTTGATTTTGTACCCGCAGTTGTAACTCCTCCTGTTGTTCCAGAATGCACGTCATCATATCCTCGAGCCTTTTCCAGTCATCATCACTGAGTTCTTTATTTCTATTAACTTCAAAGGAAAAAGAAGAATCAATAAAGTAAGGGTTTGGGGGAAGATAAGAAATATAAGCACAACCCTGGAAGTGACCATCTTGAACACCACACATATCACACTCATTCCACACATAAGATTGAGTTAGTGCACATAACTCGTTCTCGGGAATATTTTGATAATTTTGCTCTAGGTGGTATCCTCCGTAATATGCAAAATGAGGATCAAAAGTAGAATTACCAACATCCAAACTCTCATAATTCCACGATGCCATGTTTTAAAAAAATAAAACTAAAATAAAGAAAATAAAAATCAAATACAAAATAATAAAAATAAAAAAAAATAAAAAAAAAATTTCAAACTTGAAACCTAATAATATGTACAATTACAGCAATACTTGATAATACCGTTAATTCCCCGGCAACTGTGCCAAAATTTGATCACGCTCAACTATGTTTTATAAAAGACTAAGCGGGCGTTGCAAATATA
>ML370010.1:0-20829 GCA_005239525.1 Nicotiana knightiana
AAAAAAAATATTTACATTAAAATAGTATAAAATTTGAGTGTGGTCAAAAATTAGGTGTTCACAATAACCCTTATTACTCTTGTTGCAGCGTGCAACCCGATCCCATCTGTCCACCCTTATCACTCCTTGTTGCGGCGTGCAACCCGCTCCCACCAGACATATCATATCAATTTATTTAAGATTTCACAAATTCAGGCCAAGCCTTTCACAATACTTTTGTCACAACAATTATAAATAATAAACTGCATTATTCTCATANTCACCAGGAAACCAACTCAAACAACTAATACTATTTCCAAATAGTCACAACAATAACTAACAACAATTCAACTAGGCCAAATAGTCATAGAAACAACAACGAAGTCCATAGTGATACGCTCCCACTTCCACTCAGGAATCTCTATCACTGAAGCAAACCACCAGGTCTTTGATGCTCATACTTTACCTGCTGACAATTTAAGCAACGAGCCACATAAGCTACAATGTCCTTTTTCATCCTTCTCCACCAATAATGCTGTTTCAAATCTTGGTACATTTTTGTTGCACCTGGGTGAATAGAATACTTGGAGCTGTAAGCCTCCTCAAGGATCAACTCACAAAGGCCATCAACATTAGGCATACACAGTCTACCCTGCATCCTCAAAACGCCATCATCTCCAACTGTAACCTGCTTGGCATCCCCGTGACGAACCGTGTCCCTAAGGACCGCCAAATGTGGGTCATCATCCTGCCGCTCTCGGATACGATCAATTAGAGAAGACCGAGCGACAATATAAGCTAGGACACTGCGGGGAGAAATATCCAACCTCACGAACTGATTAGCCAAAGTCTGAAGACAACGGTCTCTTGCCAACTGGGATATACACAAGACTGCCCATACTCACCGCCTTTCTACTCAAAGCATTGAACACCACATTGGCCTTCCCCGGGTGATACACTATCGTGACATCATAATCTTTTAGCAACTCTAACCACCTCCGCTGCCTCAAATTTAGATCTTTCTGCTTGAATAAGTACTGGAGGCTGCGATGGTCAGTAAAAATCTCACATGGCACGCCGTAAAGATAATGCCTCCAAATTTTCAAAGCATGAACAATAGCCGCCAACTCTAAGTCATGAACATGGCAATTCTTCTCATGGACTTTCAACTGACGAGATGCATACGTAATCATCATGCCCTCCTGCATCAACACTGCTCCAAGGCCAACTCTAGAAGAATCACAATACACCGTGAAAGAACCCGAGTCTGATGGTAACACCAACACCGGTGCTGAAGTCAAGGCTGTCTTGAGCTTCTGAAATCTCACCTCGCACTCATCTGACCATTTAAATGGGGCACCTTTCTGAGTCAATCTAGTCATTGGGGCTGCTATGGATGAAAACCCTTCCACAAAACGACGGTAGTAACCGGCCAAACCCAAGAAACTCCTAATCTCCGTGGCTGTGGTGGGTCTAGGCCAGTTCTTGACTGCCTCTATCTTCTTAGTATCAACCTAAATACCCTCAGCTGATACGATATGACCCAAAAAGGCTATTGAACCTAACCAGAACTCACATTTAGAAAACTTGGCATACAACTGATTATCTCTCAAAGTTTAGGGTGCTATACGGAGATGCTGCTCATGCTCTTCCCGGCTGCAGGAGTATATAAGAATGTCATCAATGAACACGATCACAAAAGAGTCCAGATGGGGCTTGAAAACCCGATTCATTAAGTTCATAAAGGCCGCTGGAGCATTAGTCAGCCCAAAAGACATCACCAAAAATTCATAGTGCTCATACCTCGTACGAAAGGTTGTCTTAGGGATATCGGACGCCCTAATCTTCAGCTGATGGTAGCCTGACCTCAAATCAATTTTCAAAAACACTCTAGCACCCTGAAGATGATCAAATAGGTCATCAATCCTTGGCAATGGATATTTATTCTTGATAGTAACTTTATTCAGCTGCTTGTAGTCTATGCACATTCTCATTGACCCATCCTTTTTCTTTACAAACAAAACTGGTGCACCCCGAGGCGAGACACTGGGTCTTATGAAACCCTTATCTAGCAAGTCTTGTAATTGTTCTTTTAGTTCTTTCAATTCTGGTGGGGCCATCCGATATGGAGGAATAGAAATGAGCTGAGTGCCCGCCACATCAATACAGAAATCAATATCCCTGTCGGGTGGCATACCCGGCAGGTTTGCAGGGAACACCTCAGGAAACTCACGCACGATAGGAACTGACTCTATAGAAGAAACCTCGGCATCAGAATCACGAATATGGGCCAAATAAGCCAAACACCCTTTCTCCACCATGCGGCGAGCCTTGGCATATGAAATTACCCGGCTAAGAGAATGACCAGGGGTCCTTTTCCATTCTAATCGAGGCAACCCCGACACTGCTAAGGTAACTGTCTTAGTGTGACAGTCTAAGATGGCATAATAGGGCGACAACCAATCCATGCCCAATATAACGTCCAAATCAACCATGTCTAGAAGTAAAAGATCCACACTAGTTTCAAGACTTCCTATGACTACCACGCACAAACGGTATACTCGATCTACCACGATAGCATCCCCCACCGGTGTAGATACAGAAACAAGAACACTCAAGGAATTACGGGGCACATTCAAATACGAGGCAAAATAGGATGAAAAATACGAGTAAGTAGACCCCGGATCAAACAAAACTGAAGCAGCTCTATCACAAAATGAGATAATACCTGTAATAACAGCATCAGAGGACTCTGCCTCAGGCCTGGTTGGAAATGCATATAGTCGGGGCTGGGCCCCACCACCCTGAACTGCGTCACCAGGAGGACCCCTGACATGTGGTCCTCCACCTCTAATGGGCTGGCCACCACCTCTAGCGGGCTGGCCTCCACCTCTAGCATGCTGACCTCCACCTCTAACATTCTGACCCCTACCTCTGACTACCTGACCCCTACCCTTGGCTGGCTGGGCAGGTGGTGCTGCAGCTGGTGCTGGAACTATGGCACGAGAATTCTGATACTGAGGCTGATTACCCAAGAATTTCGGACAAGATCTCCGAATGTGTCCATACTCACCACACTCATAACAACCATCCTGATACTAAGGCTGACCCTGACGAACTGACTGACCACGATAATAACTCTGGAGAGGAGGTGCTCTGATTGGGGCTGACTGATCAGGATAAGTCAAGTAAGAGCCACGACCTCCTGAAGCACCATGGGACGTATGAAGTGTTGAATTAAATGGCATGGGAGATTGGCCTCTACCCTGAGTATCTCCGCCCCCAGACGAGGCGCCACTGAATCTACCAGAATGGCGAGGTCTTTTGTCTGACCCCTGACCTCCCATCCCAAGAACTGACTCAACCCTCTTAGATATATTAGCTGCATCCTGAAGAGAAATCTCGGACCCTGTTTCCTTGACCATCTACAACATAATGGGCTGAGCAAGGCCATCAATAAACTGTCTGACCCTCTCCCTCTCTGTGGGCAATATAAGAATAACATGTCTAGCCAGATCCACAAAACGAGTCTCATACTGAGTCACAGTCATGTTACCCTGCTGGAGTCGCTCAAACTGACGACACTTATCCTCTCGAGTAGTGACAGGTAAGAACTTCTCCAAAAAGAGATGAGAGAACTGATCCCAAGTCAGAGAAGGTGATCCAGCTGGCTTAGTCAACAAATAGTCCCTCTACCATTGCTTGGCGGAACCAGTCATCTGAAAAGTCGCAAAATCAACCCCATTGGTCTCCAGAATACCCATATTACGCAACACCTCATGGCATCTATCCAGATATTCCTGAGGGTCCCCTGAAGTAGCACCACTGAAATGGACAGGAAATAGCTTAATGAACCTGTCGAGTCTCCACAAAGCATCCGATGACATGGCTGCCCCATTAGCGGGTGGCACTGCTGCAACTGGCTCAATTACCCCAACGGGATTGGCCACTGGAGTCTGAGCCTGAGGAGTGGTCTGAACTGAAGTGTGGGTGGCAGGAGTCTGGATCCCGCCTCCAGCCTAAGATACGGCTGCTGCAACAAGGAATGTGCCCATCTGGGCCACACTCTCCATCAAGCCCAGTAAACGGACCAAAGCATCCTGAAGGACTGGGGTGGCAATAAACCCTCTGGAACCTGAGCTGGCCCCGCTGGAACAGTCTGAGCCGGAACCCCCTCGTCAATCTCAATTTGAGGTTCCGCAGCTGGGGCTGTTGCCTGAGCAATAGGCTGAGTCCTGCCCCTTCCTCAGCCTCTGGCGCGGCCTCGGCCTCTGCCCCTAGTAGGAGCTGTTGTTGCTGGAGGACCGGAATGCTGGTCAGCGGAAGATGAAGCACGTGTTCTCTCCATCTGCGAGAGAAATAGAAGAATCTAATCAGTATTTTGGATACAAGAATGGCACGATAGAGTAGAAATAAAAAAAAAGAGTTGTTTCCTAACCCAATAGCCTCCGAAAGATAAGTACAGACGTCTCTGTACCGATCCTTCAGACTCTACTAAGCTTGTTCATGAATTGTGAGACCTAAGCAACCTAGTGCTCTGATACCAACTATCACGACCCAAATTCCCAACCTTAGAGGTCGTGATGGTGCCTAACACCACACTTGCTAGGCAAGCCAGTGTTAGAATTCGATTAACTACTTTGTATTATTTATCCATTTAGACATAATAAAATAATCTAAAGTAAACTGAGTTTATTGAGTTTTAACAATGATTCCCAATGTAATAAAGAGAAACAGACAATTAACTAATTAAAACGAGCCACGAGACTAATCATATAAATAAATTTAGAACTACCCCAGAGTCTGGTGTCACAATCCATGAACTACTAAAGAATACTACAAATAATGGCTGAAAGAAATAGTGTAACTGTTCTGAATGATATAAAATAGTGTATGTAAAAATAGGAGAAGACTCTCGGAATCTGTGAACGTCGGCAGATGTACCTCGTGTCTCCAAATGAATCGGGTGGTCGTCCTGAAATCCTCTACTTCTGACTAGCACCTGGGTCTATGCAAAAAAGCACAGGGTGTAGTATCAGTACAACCGACCCCATGTACTGAGTAAGTGCCGAGCCTAACCTCGGCGAAGTAGTGGCGAGGCTAAGTCGGGCTTCAATAATATAATCAATAACAACAATAAATAATAAAGCCAGGAGGAAGTCTAAACAAATAAATAAATAAGTGCTGCAATAAAGTAAATCAACTCAGCTATAACCAATTCTCAAATAACTCTTCAAAATTCCAAACTTTAACTTTGAATAAAAGTAGTGCCAAAATATGAAAATAGTAATATAAAATAGAAAGTTTCAAATCTTTTTTTTTTGAAAAAAAACAGTAAAAATAAAAATTTAGCTTTTCAAATCTTTATTTCCTTTGAAAATCAGTAAAAATATAAATGTCCTCCATTATTGCTCCTTGTTGCGGCGTGCAACCCGCTCCCACCTGTCCCCCTTTATTGCTCCTCCCTAAAATATCACCCTTATTACTCCTTTTGCGGCGTGCAACCCGATCCCCCCTGTCCACCCTTATCACTCCTTGTTGCGGTGTGCAACCCGCTCCCACCAGGCATATCATATCAATTTATTTAATATTTCATAAATTCAGGCCAAGCCTTTCACAATACTTTTGTCGCAATAATTACAAATAATAAACTGCATTATTCTCATAACTTCATCAATAACCTCTCAATCATGAAACCAACAGGAATATCAAATATAAATACCTTTAATTCATACAAACAATACCAAACCTCTCAACCATGTTTATATCACCAGGAAACCAACTCAAACGACCAATACTCTTTCCAAATATTCACAACAGGAGCTAACAACAATTCAACCAGGACAAATAGTCATAGAAGCAATAATGAACATATAACAGTTAAGACAATGATCAAATAAGTGGGGAACGGGAAAGGGGATCGTGTTTAACAGACAATTTGGGTGGTGCATAGATACTCGTCACCACACCTATACACCACACCCATGCATTTCACATAACAAACAAATGAGGAGTCCTATTCCCTCAAGCCAAAGTTAGACCAAACACTTACCTTAATTTCGTAGGCCACTCACTGCTTAATTATTGCTTTTCCCTTTGAATTCACCTCTAAATTGCTCGAATCTAATCAAAATTAACTTAATATCATTAACTAATGCTAAAGGAACTAACTTTATTGAAAAATATAATTTTTCCTAAGTTTTCTAAAAAAAAGTAAAAACCCGACCCCGGGCCCGCTTTGTCTAAACTCGGGGTTCGGACCAAATTACGTTTACCCACTCACCCAAGAACCCAAATATGCTATTAGTTTTGAAATCCGACCTTAATTTGATATAAAAATTTAATTTTTACAGAACTTCCTAACTCTACCCAAATTTGGGTGGTGCATAGATACTCGTCACCCATGCATTTCACATAACAAACAAATGAGGAGTCCTATTCCCTCAAGCCAAAGTTAGACCAAACACTTACCTCAATTTCGCAGGCCACTCACTGCTTAATTATTGCTTTTCCCTTTGAATTCACCTCTAAATTGCTCGAATCTAATCAAAATTAACTTAATATCATTAACTAATGCTAAAGGAACTAACTTTATTGAAAAATATAATTTTTCCTAAGTTTTCTAAAAAAAAGTAAAAACCCGACCCGGGGCCCGCTTTGTCTAAACTCGGGGTTCGGACCAAATTACGTTTACCCACTCACCCAAGAACCCAAATATGCTATTAGTTTTGAAATCCGACCTTAATTTGATATAAAAATTTAATTTTTACAAAACTTCCTAACTCTACCCAAATCCTAGATTTTTACCATGAAAATTCTTTGTTTTTGCTTTAAAAATGATGCAAAATAGTAAGGAATTGAAAGAACAAGGTTTAAAATTGATTACCTATGAATTGTGGATGAAGATTGTTGAAGAAAACTCATTTTTGGGGCTGGAACCTCGAAAATTTGGAGAAGAAAGGGTTCTGCCCGGTTTTTAAAAGGTACTTATAATAGCTGGGTTGGGCAGCTGTGTGATCGCGGGTAATGAGGTGCTATCGCACAGGGTAGGGCACTGCGATCGCGGGTAGGGGCATGCGTTCGCACATGGGTAGGGGGTGCACAGTGCGGTCGGAGCACACTGTGCGATCGCACAGCTTACCTGGACTGTGCTTCGCGATCGCACTCCAGGAGTTGCGTTCGCACAGTGCAATATTTTGGGACCCCTGAAGACTACACTATGCGATCACGGTTATACCTATGCGATCGCATAGTACAAAACCTGGACACCAGATATTGGAAAACTAGCAGTTTATTGAAAGTGAAAAACACCCCGTGGTCTATCCAAAACTCACCCGAGCCCTCGGGGCTCCAAACAAATCATGCACGCAAGTCTAAGAACATCATACAGACTTGCTCGTGCAATAAAATCATGAAAATAACATGTAAATCTATGAATTAAACCTCAAAACTCATCATTTTTAACAACTTAAAGTTCATAATTTTTCAACCGGATTTCCGAATCACGTCAAACGAACTCCGGTTTTTCACCAAATTTCACAGTTAACCTTTAAATATCATAACAAAGTTGTACCGGGCTCCGGAACCAAAATACGGACCCGAAACCTATGATTTTTAGCATTATTTCTTTTCTTTAATTCACAAACATTTCAGCAAAATAATTTCTTTCAAAAATTGATTTCTAAGGCTTGGGACTTCGGAATTTATTTTCGGGCATACGCCCGAGTCCCATATTTTACTGCGGACCTCCCGGGATCATCGTAACACAGATCCGGGTCCGTTTTACTCAAAATTTTGACCAAAGTCAACTTTTATCAAATTTAAATTCTAAAAATCACTATTTCTCGAGGTATTTAATTTTTATATTTTTATGGTTATTTATCATGGAACGGAATCTAATTTTATAGAATGACCCCTTGGGTCATCAGAAAGGGGTCATCACACCAAACATCCATGTGTACAAGCTGGAAACAACTACTTTGCTACTAGTAGAAAATTGTAATCGGCATTGCCTTCCTAAAGGTCACACTTCACAATTTTCCTGCACTCCAGTATGTATCTTATTCTTCAACACTGAAATATGCTGCATAGACTTTGCTGATGCGTGGCCTAGTCTCAAATGCCATAATCTTGTTTCTTCATATTCCTTCAGAAAACTTGTTGCTGCTATTGGAAAATTCTATTTTATCAAGTATAATCCATTGTTTTCTCTATCAATCCCCATCACCTTGCCATGTAAAACCCCTGAAATATATAGAAATAAGGGTAAAAGCCAACTGAGCAACACAACTGTCTAGTGAGTTTTGATACTGATAATAGGTTAAATTTAAAGTCTGGCACATATAGAACTCATTCAATAGTTTTACCCCCAAGACTACTGCATATCCTGTATGTGTTATGTCTGCCTTATTGCCTGTTTGTAAGTGTACTCCATCTGTTCTATGATCTTCCCTTTCAAAATTATTTAAAGTATTCTTGCAATGTGTCACATGGCGTGTTGCACTTGAGTCCACTATCCAAACATGATCATTAGCATTTGATGCATACACGATGCTAGACATCAATTCATTAGAAACAGTACTACCAATCCATGAGAGAACAATCGCGTTGCATTCTCCCATTGCTCTGCTAATTCGCCTCTGTACATGCTCTTTACACAGGATCCATCAACAAATTCAAGCTTGCTCTTTCCCCGGAGTGTCAATTTCATTGCCCTGCTCCACATTGCGTAGTTTTCTGGGCCTGTGAGCTTGAGCGGAATTAAGACAAGTCCTGGAGCATCTGAAGCTTGCAAAAATAGTGGATGATTATGATCTAGTGAACTGACTTCATTATCTGCCATGGCTGTTAGAAATTGAGATCTAAATTGTAGAATTCTTTAACTCTGAATTTTGCTGGAAAAATTGAATCTCGCCGGAAAGATCGGAATTACAGTCTTTGCGATGCTCGCTCTGATACCATGTTAGATTCTAGCTAACGAGAGAAACGGAGAAATGAATAAGAAGAAAAATTCAATTTGTATTCTGTGCGGAAGGGTGTAACGACCAGGTGTTGTTACCCAATTTTTACCAAAATAATTTTTTAATTGCATATATGTCTTCAAAATCATGCATTAGCATCAATTGGTATTTTTCCACAGTTTTTTTTTATATTTTTATTAATTTGTGCAATATTTTATTTCTAATAAATAATCATAAATTGCATCACAAATGATTTTTAAACATTTCTTGATTTAATATTACTATTTATGGTCCTATTAAGTCCAAATTATTTCATAAATAGCCAAATTGGCACCTTTTAGTTACAATTGCAATAACTTTGCAATTATAGCTCATGCATACATTTTTGTATTATTTTACCAGAAAATGGTCCATTGTGTTTTTAAAATAATGAATAATTATTTTAAAACATTTCTATGCATGAAAATTATTTTTATAATTTGTTAATTATTTTACTAATTAATTTTTATTCAACTATTTGGGTATTTAATAAATAGCCCATTTATTACTCAGCCTTGAACTCTCTAACCAGCCCATTTTTTTTTTAATATAGCCCAATCCCTTAGGCCCAAACCTTAATCCGCCCCAACCCAATAACCCGTCTAATCCTGACCGTTGATTGTTTTTGATCAATGGTCCAGGTCCCCCATTACTTAATTAAACCTAATGACCCCCCNTCTCTCTTCTCTCTCAACTCTCTCTACCTAAACCCTAGTTATCAAGCGGCGTCACCGACATATCTCTCCATCCTGTGATGTTTCTATGCCTTCTCAGGCTTATCTTGGCCTCCTACTCACTATGGCTCTTTGGTTTTTTAGATCCTTGAGAGGATCTCAAGGAACCTAGGCGGTTCTAGTTTGCACCCTTGCTTCTTTGCCTGTCTCATTCCTCGACTATGAGTAAGAGATATTTCTTATTTTGTTACGAATCTATGATTTCTAGGCCTATGTTCTCATCTCTGTTATGTTTTCTAAAAATCCTAGTATATTATCTTCTATCCTCTTAGGTCTGTATAGATCTGAGATAAATCGAGCAACTCTTACATGTTTTTCCTTGAAATTTTCTATTTTTTAATTGATTTTCTAACTTTTCCCTAAACTAGGGTTCATTACAAATCGTTTTTCAAAGGTCTTTCTGACTTTTAAGTGTTTAATCGATTATCCCTTAGTTTTCTTGACTGATTTATGCAAAAAATACTCAAAACCTAGTCGATTTTGTGTGAAACTCTGATTTTCTAATTTTTTGCTTCGACTTGGAGTCTTTCAGTGTTACCAGTCGTATTGATTCACTCTGTATTTTTGACTTACACGATTCTCCTTTGGCAAATCCAATACTATGTGATTTTTGCCCTAACTAATCTCTATTAGGGTTCAAATCAGTTTTCCGGCTAATTCCTATGTGTTTATGAAATTTTATTTAGTTTATTTTCTATTTATGGGGGTTGATATATTCTTTCCATAAATCATTCACTTTGAAATTTGGCTGATTGATTTGCTCTGATTTGTATGTCTAAGTCTTTCCTGTTTCCCTGTTTACGACTTTAATTAGTCATTCTTACCTTATTTGATTGCCTGTATATTTACTGATTCCTTTACATGATTGTTTCCTTAATTAGACCCCTAATTGCTCACTCTTTATTTACGTCTGATTTGAATTTCTTTCCTTAAATATTTCATGTCCTTATCGTTAGTTGATTACCCTTAATTAAGGGAAGACTGTACTGATTTTGCGTGTAATTGATTCTGTGGCTTCCTTAATTGCTGAATAATGATTTCCTTTACCTTATTATGTTCTGCTTTTAAACTACTATATATACACTCCTATTTCTACCTCTCAACACACGAACACTAGTTCAAAGAACTCTCTTACACTTAAAAGCTCTCTCTGTTCTTCCTTATTACTTGCATCTTTCACTGCTCTAGCCGGCTGTAATCCTAAGCTAGTTATTATGCAACTTCTGCTCTATACTCTGTGCTTTCTCTCCTTAACTGGTATGTCCTGACTCAATTTCAAAGTCCAAACTCCTATGTGTTCTATTGCTGCTTTAGTTCATTGATTTTCAGTCTTGTTCCTGCTTACTATCTTGTTGTTTCAATATGTAACTAGCATGTCTAAATTACATTGCTTAGTCTGAATTTGGTTCTGTTAAACCTGTGATTAGTATGTCTAATTTTGCCTACTGCTTTATCCAACATGTTTCAATCTGCTTGTTAAGTATGTCAGCATGTTTGAATTAGGAATGCTTATGATTGTTTGCCTAATCTATTTACTTAGGTTCTTGTTTAATCTGCTTTACTAAGGTATCTAGTCTCTCAAAGCAATTCTAGTTGTATGCCTAATCCTATTCAGTGTTTATGTGGCTTTACTGAAATCTTTGCTCTATCTCTCAATCACCTACCCCTTTATAACTAACTTATTAAAATTCTTGAAAATTTCTGTGCATCCTGTTGTTTATGTGCTCCACCATACACTGATGTGTATTCTATGTGTCCCCAATCCCCTCAATCCCTGTTTGGAATCTGTTTGGTAAGTATTCCCAATTGATTTGTGTTCTGATTTCAAAAGTGTTTTAATACTTCTACTTAAATTGTTTTACCACTAAACTATCTCTTATTTTTAAAACCTTTTCACTCCTAGAGTCCTCTTCATACTGTTTTACCAAAACCCTTTTTTTCAAAACTATGTCAAGCACTCTCACTTTACTCTTAAGTCAATAGGTTCTGCCCCTCCAGTGTGTGTACTGCCTTGGGATCCTTTTGAGATTTCTTTGAACTCTGGCACACTGGGGCTGGCCATTCCACACTGCACATATTTAGTCCCTATTGGGAAAAATCTGGGTGTGAGCACTGTCCGGGATCCTTGAGGTCCTTAGGGAACTCTAACATACCTGGACACAAACTTGGCTATGAAATCCTTGGCATTTGAGACTACTGAAGGCCTGGTATCCCCAGGTTTGCTTTGGGTCTACTTCAGGCTCCCTATAATTTAATTTATACTTCATTTATGTAATTTATGTAATCCTGGTCTGTAATAATCCTTTGTAAACAGATATTGGGGTAACTAGTGAAAAGGGAGGGTAGCTATATGATCTTGTAGGGTAAAGTTGGGTAGGAATCATGCTTTAGGATTCATATTATGCTAATCCACTCTAGAAATCATGTTATAGATTTGTGTGATGCACTAGAAATCATGTTCTAGGATTGCTATGTTATTTGCATTAAAACTATGCTGAATCTGTGCATTAGATATCTTGTTTTAGGGTATTCACGTTTATCTCTTTAGCATATCGCATGTCATATATCACTATTTCAATTTCTGGTTCTGCATCAATACTGTCACTTAGAAATCCTGCTACTAAATAATCCTGCCTAATAAAAACAGTCATCTCTGTGTGCATTAGATATCCTGTTCTTAGGACTCTGTTTGCATCTATTTTGAATCATGTCTATTTCGACTAAATAAATAACTGTCCATGAAAGGGTTTAAAACAGCCTCACGCGTAGGTATCATGTCTCTAAATACAAATTGGTATAAATCAACTATTATAATCTGTATCACCTAGAACAACATGTTTGTAGGTTAAATAACTTCTAAATTGTTTAACAATTCTTGTAATTGTGACTGCGTACAGTCCCACGCCTAGGCAAGCCTTAGATAATTAATCTCTATATAAACTAGAAACTGCGTTTTGATTGTGTTAAACATTTTGAGTCTTACAGGATTAAAATCAGTAGGCAGACTGATTAGGAACCTGCCATTGAGTCTTTGAAATATTGTTGCATGATCTGTGTCTTAATGTTCACCTAAATATCCTGTCCTAGGATTCTTTCTAAAATTACCTGAATCTGTGTTTGAGACGTGCTGCTTATTTGCCTATATACATGAGGAGCTAAACATGAGCCTTTACTGCTTTTCCCCTATTTGATTGTCCTATATGTTCTTTGTTTGTCGCCTATATTTTTCCTTTTTAACACCTTAGGATTGTCTAGAACTGCCCAGTCTAGAGGTCCTAGACTCCTTCAGGACCACAAGGAAGGGACGGGTAACAGTACGCTTAGAGTCCGTTAAATAAAAACTCGCTTAAATAACCGCTAAGGGGTGGGAAAATGGGTAGTAAAAGGATATGATGACCTGTGCACTAATGCAACTTGTAGCCCCTCGTTGAGGAGTGATTATCGGGAATTGCATGGATATGATCCTATAGGATAAACAACTTATGATCCCTTTCACCCATTTACATATGTGTGCTTAGACTGCTAATCTGTTAAAACCTTTATTCATTTACTTATGTGTGCTTAGACTGCTAATCTGTAAAACCTTTATTCATTTACGTATGTGTGCTTAGACTGCTTATTCACACTTGATTAATTCATAAAGTAAGTTTGGTCGGGACCCACAATTGTGGACTTCGAGGGGTTCCTAACACCTTTCCCTTGAAGTAACTTCAAGCCCTTACCCAATCTCTGGTTATACAATTAGTGTTATAAATGACCTGTAAGTAGGTGTCCTAACTGTTACACCCTGTAAGTTTAACAACCTTGATACATCGTTATATACATTTGATATGGTATTTTGAGTGGAACATTTTGTAAATAGTTTGAAAAAAAAGAAAGATTTTATATAATTATTAATATTACTACTTTTAATTATACACAAAGTATGAGAAAGTGTATGAGATTATCTTTATTATAAAGATAGAAATTATTTTTTTCACAAGAAAATAAGGTTATCTTTTTTCCATTTTAAGAATTAAGCGTACGGAAATTTTTACTCTTTATATGAGATTAGGAAAATTACAAATTGAGAAAATATATGTATTTTTACATGGATATTTTAATAAAATAATAGTGTATGTATTTATTTGTATGATACCACATGACCATGATAGGAAGATGTATAAAGTGTATCAAAAAAAAGTAAAATTTTAAGTAATTTGAGATAATTTTTAATTATGTGGATTTTTGGCGAAAGATTAACTATGTAATTAAAGAAATGGGTGGATAAAATTAAATCCACCCAACGTGGCAGCCATTAAGAGACTAAAAGAGTGACTCTTGAATTTAAGTGCAACATGGCACATTTTGAAGATTAAGGGGGCTAAGTCATTAAGTTAGTGGGGGGTACTCTCATTCTTGGCAAATTTTTTTTATAACTTTAAAATTCTATCAATTTTTCATGCTTTATGACACTTCATTAGCTTCTAATCGCTTCCATTATGACATTTGTGATATTTGGATTAGTAAAAGAATTGATTTCCATGGTTTGTTGATCTAGTTTAATAAGGGTATCCTCTAACATTAATTTTGGTGCTATATGGACGATGAATTGTAATCTACAATCATTTTCTACCATCTCTCATGTTGTTACTCAGCCGTAAGGTGCTCGGTGTCTGGATTATGACTTCCATTATATAAGTCAAGTTGATACTGACTTATGCTTATATTTAGTCTGGTGTACATGTAAGAAGTTTGCCGAAAATACTATTTTCGTCCAATTGAGAGTGCTACCTTCTTTAATCTGATAGTGATGAATTGCATCGATCAATGTCACAGTGAGTGCAGAAAGTGATAGACTGATAGCTCTCCAATTATCCACATTGTTCACCTCTTTGACTGGATTTCCAATAAAACATGATCGAGAATTTTACAGTAGATATGCATAAGTGGATCCAGTGCTTTCATTTTCCTCCATCCTCTTCATCGTGAAGTCCTACAAGCCCCGGTTAACATGGTCATATGGATTTTTCCTAATCCAGGTATGTTAAGGCTAATCCTTCTTTCTTCTGGCATGATCCAAGTAAAGATACGTAAACGTAATGATATTCCATAAGTGGTTCTACTCTTAGCACTTAAAGATGTATACGTTATTCATTCCCGTAAAATGATATTCAAGCATCTCTAAGTATGTATCTAGTTCCCTATTGAGGTATCTGATAGAGATGTTAATGTTTATAATATTGTGATACTGTACATGCATCTTCATGCATTTATCACCGTGCTACGGCCGGTCGGGCAGTTACCACCGGTTGGGCAGTTATGTATTATTATTTACCGTCGGTTGGGCAGACATGCATATTCATTTACGACCGTGCTACGACCGTCGGGCAGTTACCACCGGTTGGGCAGTTATGTATCATTATTTACCACCGGTTGGCAAGTCATGTATATTCATTTACCACCGAGCTAAAAGCTGCTCCTAGCCACAGAGAATCTGCTGGTTATGTCTCTCCCATCCTTACCGCAGCCACAGAGAATCCATCCCAATGGGTCCAATCCAAACAAAACTTGTGCATACCATTCCGGCATGAAGGGACATACCATCGTGAATGCCGCTCGTTGAAGGATAATATCCAGGCTCTGATCAACAAGCTGCTCCTAGTGTTCGCAATAACCCCCTCCCAGATCATAGGGGTAGAGGCGTCAATGTGATAGAAATAGATGAAGAATAGGACCCAGAGGGGTCAATCGGGTTGATTAAAGAAGGTGACGATCCCAAGAAACCGGTGGTCATCCTTAATCCCATCATAGTGCAGATACAACCGTCATGAGAGGCTAAGGTGACTACATCAGTCCTGTTCGAGTTTGAGATATTATCGCCTATAGATACGCCCGCACCATTTGAGGTTGAAATAGCACCACCTGTAGTGACTCCTGTTCCATTCGATGTAAAGGTAGCTACACCAATTATAGTGACAGTATCAACTACGCCGCCCTTCAACACTAATGTCGTGCCCTGGGATTACGTAGCTGAAGCTAGAAGGAAAGGAAAGGTCAAGGTAGAAGAAGATGGTGCTGCACAGGGATGACCAGGACTGGAAGGGTGTACACACCCGAACACTTGGGAGAGTCTAGCAAACAGGTTTCTAACAGGCCTCCCGTAATTGAGACAGGACCGGATGACCTTTGAAAGAAGGTGCAAGCCAGGGAGTACTCAGTCATAGATCATCTGAACAAGATTCCGACCCAGATGTCTATCTTATCATTGCTGCAGAATTCGGAAGCACATAGGAGTGCTCTGATGAAAGTGTTGAATGAAGCTTATGTTCCTAACAACATCACAAGCGGAGAGATGGCTAACATGGTGAGGCAGGTATTAGAAAGTCACAAGATTACTTTCCACGAGGATAAACTACCACCTGAAGGCTTGAGTCACAACAGGGCACTGCACATTACCGTGCAATGTGAAGATTACTTCATTACCAGGGTTCTGATTAATGGAGGGTACAGCCTTAACATTTTCCCATTGACAACACTAAATAGGTTGGGCAAGGGACTGTACGAAATATGAGAAGGATCCATGAATGTAAAGGCTTTCGACGGGTCTCAAAGGTCCACCATTGGAGAAATCAGTCTCTGTTTGCAGATGGGTCCTACATGGTTTGAGGTTAAATTTCAGGTGTTAGATATATCCGCGTCCTATAATATGTTACTAGGATGACCATGGATACATGCCGCTGGGGTTGGGGCCTCAACTTCGCATCAGGCGGTGAAATTCGAGTGGAATCATCAGGAAGTCATTATCCATGGTGATAGGAGCAATCCCATCTACAGCCGCCAGACTATCCCGGTAATTGAGGAGGAGGAGGAAGGCCCTACCATCCAAGATGTGAGCATGGGATCGTTCCTCAGAAACTGGACTGTCAGACCATCCAGGGTCCGACGAGTTCCGGGTTAGCAAGGCTGAACAACATTGTTTATTTTGCTTTCCAAGAAAATGATTTCTTTTTCTTGCATTCTGTTTCAAAATACAGTTGCCAATGTTCCGAAACGTTTGTTTAAATTTTTGAAAATCGCTTTTATGTTTTAATGAATCGATATTTATTATTTTTTTCTCTCATACTTTTACCTATACAACATTACTATTTCCTATCTTGATGAACCAATGACTGTGACATGCAATGAAACAACGCAACAAAAGGACAATGATTCAGAAGAAGATATCATACCCGAGGAAATTATCAGAGAAGTAGAGGACTTTGAGAACAAGACTAAGTCCAATCTGGACGAGACCGAGGTAATAAACTTGGGAGATTCAGAGATTGTCAAAGAAACCCGCATCAGCATCAACCTGTCACCGCCCGGGAAAGAAGAGTATATACAATTCCTGAAGGAGTATGAAGACGTATTTGCATGGTCGTATGATGATATGACCGGATTAAGTACATTTATCGTGGCTCACAAGTTACCCACCAATCCAATGTGCCCACCAGTGAAGCAGAAGCTCCGGAAATTCAAACCTGATATGAGTATGAAAATCAAGGAGCAAGTCGCTAAACAAATCAATGCCAAAGTCCGTATATGGTCCACAGAGTACTGACAGGAGGAGCTCTTATACTTGCAGAAATGGACGGAGAAGTCTGGCCAAAATCAATCAACTCAGATGCAATCAAGCAATACTATGTTTAACTCTTTCTGCTTTTCTCAAAATGATGTAAATTGAACTACGCTCGACCTGATTCCTGTTTAAGAGGGGATACGTATGCAGCCCTGTGGGTTCGGTCACAAACCAATAAGAATCTTATTTTCCCCACAATTGGAAACTGGGACAGAATTTTGAGAAGGAACCTCAAAATTCTGAAGCAAGATCAGCCGATCGCAGCATGTACAATAATCAAAGACATCAATCCATCTAACTGGGGCAGAATTTTGAGGAGGACCCTCAAAATTCTATAGCAAAAGCGGTTTCAATGTCTCAGATCTGGTCACGGTCGTCGGTTCATCTAAAATTCTTAAATTACATTTTACTATGTCTTTACAAAACTATGCATGCTTGCTTGTAAGGTAACTCTTGTTAGCCAAATGCTACCCCGATGATGCAAACAGGATCATCAGACCAAGCAAAGCAGGACAAGCAAAGCCAGCGGGGACACGAATCAACCTCCCTCATCTACAAAACTCACGATTTTTCTTTGGATGCAGGGACAAAGGATAGACATGCCGCAAAGTCACAATCCTCAGAACAATCGCGTTATCAAAATCTGCTACCAGCTAAGCAATTCTGCTACTATCGGCTATTCATTCTACTTTCTGCATAAGGCTAAACGCTGCCTTCATCCTGCATGAGGTTAAGCTCTACCTCCCCCCATTTGCATAAGGCTAATCTTTGCCTTCATCTGCATAATGCTAATCGCTGCCCGCATCTTACATAAGTGTCACGACCCGATTTCGGAGTCGTGATGGCGCCTGTCGTGGAACCAGGCAAGCCGCCCTTTTTGTCTAAGCTAAATTCAATTTCCAGTAAAAATATGATTTTAAACGAATTTATTGATAATACTAAGAATCTGAAGTTTAAAAACAATACTTGAAAAAAAAAACTAAATTTAAAACCTCTAACCCCGGATCCGGTGTCACTCAGTCATGAGTTGCTATATATAAAAAAAATTAAAGAATGAAGAAATAGACAACATAGTCTCAAAATAAGTGCAACAGGTGGAATAAGGAAGACAAGACAAGGTAGCGATCGCCAGCTGCTACCTCGACAACTCCAATGAAAACTCTGATCGCTGCTCAATATCCACTACCGGGTCCCGGTGTACCTGGATCTGCACACAAGGTGCAGGGGGTAACGTGAGTGCACCAACTCATAAGTAACGAACCCAAACTATGGGCTGAGAAGTAGTGACGGACAAAAACATCAAAGTTTTACAATAAACAATATACAAAGTTTAGACATGCTAACAACTTATCAGGATGAGTAAATATGCCAAATATGCCAGTATACTCTACATGCCATCATAAAATATATGTATGAAACCAATATGGATATGCACATAGTGCTCACAACCCTCACACAACAGTCCACTAAGTACCGTATATGGCTCTCAGGCCCAGGGAAAGGTCCATCCCGAAATATACATAATCATTGGTGACTGTAGTCACTCCGTACTGAGGAAAATGGCCAATCCAGCCCACGGAGAAAGTCCATCTCCAGATTACAACACTCGGATCCATGTCTAGGGACGATCCATCCCTCACATAACATCCACTTCGGGCACGATCCATGCCCAGGGAAAATCCATTCCTAAACATCAATGCGCTCACTGGGGGTGTAAAAACTCCGGAGGGGCCCTAATAGCCCAAGCGCCATATCAAGACAACGAATGCATGATTTAATATCGCTGCGGTGTGCAGTCCGATCTCATAACAGTCTCAATAACAGGCTCTCGGCCTCACTCAGTCATTACTCTTCAGTTTCACTCACATGGATCACAGATGCCTCCATCAGCCCGAAACAATGATAAGTATGCATATAATTAACAATACTGAGACTGAGGTATGAAGTGATATGCTATAACAGGACCGAGTACATGAAATCAAATAATCACAAATTGAGACAGTAATATACGACCACTCGGGTCTCAGCATTTTCGGCGTGAAGCCTAGAATTTATACTTAACATGATTTCTAACATGTTCACAATACCACATTAATAGAATCACAGATATCATCATGGAATAATCACTAAGCGGTGCCATGGGATAAGCCAGGACACGATTACTCGGTGCACGCCTGCACGCCCTTCACTTGGCAAGTGCGTCACCTCAACAATAGTCATAAATAATTTAGCTCGGGGTTTCGAACCCTCAGAACCAAGTTTGGAAACATTACTTACCTCAAAACCGGCTAAAATACTATTCTACAGTGCCTTTGCCTCTAAATCCGGCCTCTAAGTGCTCCAAATCTACCAAGTTCAGATTTTTATCATCAAATTATGCTTAAGGCATGAATTCCAATTGAAAAGTACCAAATTTAGCTCAAAACCCGAAATTAGCCAAAACCCGACCCCCGTGCCCGCTCGGAAACCGACAAATTTTATACCAAAATGTTCTTCATCATCTCACGAGTCCGTACATATAAAGAACGCTAAAATCGAAGTTCGTTTGACCCCTCAAATCGACCCCTAAAAGTCTCATAATCTCAAGCCCTAACCCCACCTTTTTCCTACTGATTTTCATAATTAAACACTGATATAAGGTCTCCAATCACATATAGTTGAGTTATTAAGTCCAAAAACCTTACCTCAATGATGAACCAGCGTTTCCCTCTTCAAAATCCCTCAAAAACCTCTGAACTCGTACAACAATGGTGAAAAGAGGGTTAAAAATCGCGAAGGCAGGTTTTTATACTTTCTAAACAGGGGTTCCGCACCTGCGGACACTTAAGCGCACCTGCGGACCCGCACTTGCGGTCCCATAAAATTCGAGCCATAAAATCCGTATTCCGAGGTTGTTTACCAATAAGTCAACTCTCAGTTGACTTTTCCAACTCTAAGACTATTTTTAAAGACTAAGTGGATAAACTCTCACTACAACCATTTCGATTTCAAGCCTACCAAATATAAAAATAGTATAACCAACAACAATAATAATGCAATTTCTATGGGACGACCGACCGGGTCGTTACATTCTGCCCCTCTTAAACAAACGTTCGTCCTCGAACGTGCCAAGGGTTGTTCCAAAAGCCATCAACCGCCGAATAACCTTACCATGCACACACCCGGGGCGACCCAACGTCACCCTATCCCACATCGATCTAATAATACAACACATTCGAATGCCACTATATCCAACCTAATTCCTACACCTTAGAACCTAAATTCCACGTCAGAACTCATCTACAAGATTAGAATCACGCCTCCACACACCATATACACCTGAGCCAAATCACACGAATCTGAAAGAACACAACTCGTACGTCCAAACTCTACGGAGTCAAGCAATCCGATTGGTGGAAAACATCTACATCAAGTCATACCTAAAAGTATCATCATCTATCTAAGCAAACTACGCCGAAATCGACCATACTCAGAAATGGCACATCCACCCGGGTCTCCAGACCCCCAATAGGTACCA
>ML370011.1:0-15048 GCA_005239525.1 Nicotiana knightiana
TTGTGTATTCTAACGACTTGATTGATACGTTAATTCCTTGTGGGATCGACTCTGGGCATAATATCTCGGATTATATTTACAGCGCCCGCTTAGTCTTTTATTAGACATAGTTGAGCGTGATCAGTACTACATCCCCTGGTTGTATTTCTCATTGCTAACATAGGGTAAGACATTCCCTAGTAGCATCTCAGAGAGCTACGAGCCTCATCTCATTGTCAACATAGGGTACTACATCCCTTGATTGTATTTTTTATTGCAAACATAGGGTATGACATTCCCTAGTAGCATCCTGAGTGCCACGAGCCTCATCTTATAGCAAACACAGGGTATTACATCCCCTGGTTGCATTTTATTGCAAACATAGGGTACGACATTCCCTAGTAGCATCCTGAGTGCCACGAGCCTCATCTTATAGCAAACACAGGGTATTACATCCCCTGGTTGCATTTTATTGCAAACATAGGGTACGACATTCCCTAGTAGCATCCTGAGTGCCACGAGCCTCATCTTATAGCAAACACAGGGTATTACATCCCCTGGTTGCATTTTATTGCAAACATAGGGTACGACATTCCCTAGTAGCATTTCAAAGCGCCCCGAGTGTCATTTTGTTGCAAACATAGGGTACAACATTCCCCATTAGCATCTCAGAGCCACGAGCCTCATTTTATTGTCAACACAGGGTATTGCATCCCCTGGTTGCCTGCATTCTTGTTAATCTTGGGTACGACATCCCCTATTATTTATAAAAAAAAAGTGTCTTTTTCATTTCTTAGTTCTGCAATAGCAAAGATAGTTTAATGTGTTTTCAATAACTCACAAAAATTTCCTAGTGCAAANGTTTGTTTGTGATGGCTTGTAGGTTTTTCTGCAAAGCACAGATTGGATGTGCAAAATGGAATGTTTGGTCTTGATACCAGCCGCAACTAGATTTGACATAATGTATGCGGCGACAGAGAATTTCAAGATCCATCCTTCCATCATCTGATCAAGAAACAAGCCTGCGAGAATATTTCATAGTCTGTTGTATCGAGAGCATCAAGTTTCAGAGTCAATGGGAGAAGCAAGTCAAGAATCGAGGCTAAGCTCCAGAAGGAATTTAGATAGGAATTCTGTAACTCTTAGATTTCAAGAGTATGTAATTTTCTTTTTATCTGATGTAATTATCGAAACTGCGGATTGGAACCTCGACGGAACTTCAATCGGCTCTCCATCTAAGCATACTCCATTATTCTTCTTCCACTTGAACTACACATGACCTGATTCCCTTATAACCCGGGATATGTAGGCAGCCTAAAATCAAGGTTCGGTCGCATCTTTTTCTTTTACCTTCTTTTCCTTCTTAAATAAATAGTGAGGTAAAAAATCAGTCACCTTGTTCATTTTCTTCGCCTGAAAACTCTCCATGTTTCCAAGCAAAGAGGGGCATGCTGTGAACAACTAATTTTTTACCACACCCAAATTCTATATTATTTTTTGTGTAAATATTTCTTTTAGGTCTAACCTTAATATTTTAAATTTTATCTTACTCTCAATAGGTTTTATTTAAGAAAATAAAATATAAAAAAAAACTACAAAAAAATAAATATATTTTATTCCTATGTTTTAAGTAGAAGAAAATTTATTTATTTGTATATATATATAACTTGGTTTCTTATAATTTAAATGTAAGTTACAGTAGTATTTTTTTTTAGCATAATTTAAACATTAGTGTAGATAGTGAATTTTCTTATTTATATATAGTTTTTTTAAGTCTAAAAGTAAGTTGATTGGTATATATATATAATAATAATAGTAATAATAACATCCATGTTCCACTCACACCCCGACCAACTCTCACGTTTCTCACCCTCACTTCCCACTTCCCCCACTCTTCTTTTCCATCAACACACATACACCAACACATTAACTTCCCCACTTATACACTTTATAAAAGGAGGCCAAGAATTTTTTTTTTTTAAAAAGAAAAGATACAGGCTGAAAACCGAAAAAAAAACTGGAGACCTCCATCTTCACAAAAAAAAAAATCAACCGCCTCCTCCCTCGCCGACTTCCTCCCATCGCCGGAAACAGACCCACCTCCATCATCTCTGACGCCTCCACCGTGAAGAACAGACCATCACCCCCTCCAGTCTGCTCACACCCATTTTCGTCTCACCTCCCTGGGTTCAAAGAGGGATCGAGAATTCTAAAAAAAAAAAAAAAAGCTTAAGAAAAAACAAAGAAGAAATAAGAACTAGACGTTGGATTAGAAGAGTGATTTTTTTTCTTCTCAGATTTCATAAGCTGCTTCACTTAGCCGATATTCTGTGTAATCTCTGGGATTTTCGAGTTTAAATAGAGCTGCTAAAGGGCTGTTTGTTGCTGACTATCGATGGGCTATGAATGAACTCCATTTGTGCTTGTCCGACCGTTGTTGGGTTCAATCGAGTTGTTGTGCCATTTCAATTTTTATGACCCTTTAAATTTTGAAAAGTACAAGTATTGAAGGAAAGGAAAAAGGGAATTCCTTTTTGACTGTTAAAGGTAATTTTTTACTTTTATTTCTTATTCTTGAACTTTGAAATAGTTTATATCAATAAAATCATGAGAGTCTTGCATTTAAACAAAATTTTAATTCATTTGATATGTTCTTTTACTTATTTTTAATTGATTATATGTATATCATTTATATTAATTTTCTTTTGATAAATAGCTCCCTGTTATAATTCTAATTTAATCTTCATAACCGGAAAAAGTATGGTTCACTTTGTGGAATCTCTGGCATGTTTTTGATGTAAAAAATTTGTTTTGTCTAATGCATTTTGTTACTCAAATCTATTTGCTTTTATTTTGAACTGGTAATTTTAATTTTACTTTTTGTGATTGTATAATTTTGAGTTGGGTTCTAAATTCGGGAATTGAGCATGGAGTTAATAAGTAATGAAGCATTACCGTCTAATTTAGAATATAGGATACTGTTGTTAAAAAATTTCTGATAAAACAATACAAATTTTCACCACATCCTTTTCCATTAGATTTGAATTTTTTTTTTCTAGATAGGTAGAGATGACAAGAGAATTAATAAGTTACCAAAGTGCATAAAATTTTATCCCATTAGATTAGTATTTTCAGATTTGTTATTAAGTAGTCCTTGAGATTAAATGAAAATGAAGTATATGTATCTGGAAATTGAAGATTCACAATTATTGAGGTTGGCACAGAGGTGCTGATAAAATAGTAAATGACCTTAGTCACTGAAATCTTTTAATTAGTACTCTAATTAATCATGTCTTTCATACTATCAGAACATACATTTGTAGTTTCTAAGAGAAGAGTAAATCAACTCAATTTTCTAAACACAGATGTAAGGTCAGAGTTTACCCGTTCTTTTCCATGACTAAAGTATCGATTTCACTCTTACAATTTACTATCGTGATTATATATACATTTGCCTGACATAATTATGAATTTTTAAAGTAAGACTTAAGTACGCGTTCGCGCGACTTTGGCTAAATTTTCCTTAAATAATGGGAGCGTATTAAATTGTGTACACGTACGCGTGATATGGTTTAAGCGCCGATTTTTAAAATAAAATCAAGGTACACGTTCGCGTGACTTTGGCCAAATAATTTAATATTAAAGGGCTATCAATTATGTACACGTACGCGTGGTATAACTTTTAGTGCATTAAATAATACGAGTACACGTAGGCGTGACTCGTCTCAGGATAATTTCTTAGAAGCGGTAAAAAATATATAAAAGTGCACATAGGTCTTAAAAATCAGTAATTCAACAATTTAGGCCAAATTTAATCATTAAGTGACCGTGCTAGAACCACGAAACTCGGGAATGCCTAACACCTTCTCCCGGATAACAGAATTCCTTACCCGGATTTCTGTGTTCGCGGACTATAAAACAGAGTCAATTCTTCCTCGATTCGGGATTTAAACTGGTGACTTGGGACACCATAAACTATCCCAAGTGACGACTCTGAATTTTAAATAAAATAATCCCGTTTCGATTGTCACTTAAAATGAAAAAACTCCCATATACCCTTCACGGGGTAGTAAAAAGGAGGTGTGACAACATGCAAAACTCATGATGAGTTAATGTGCTTTTAAGCATTCCCAAAATTCAACTTTTGCCTCAAGAAAGCGAAGTATATTCTTTTAAATTTGTTCAAAATTATTTACAGTACGCTATTGTTTTGCGAAGAAATTAAAGCGCAAAGGGCAAACTATCCCAAATGTTACACTATATTTGCCACAACACGTCTTCTCACCCAAACAATCATATATTGCATTTTCAAGAGAGATATCAATATTAACCATAAAAGTTCTAATCATGATGGAGCAGCCAAGGAATCAGAGGACAATATACACCAAAAACTTCATTTACGAGAAAATCTTAAGTAAGATATGGTCACACTGCATATGGAACAACTATAAGTACATATAATATTATCTAAGTAACTTAACTAAACTGATTATTCATGTATCTTTAAATAGTGTTCAATCATTTTAAATTTACGCAGTATAAAGAAAAAGCAATCAGGTAATAACATCACTTTTTAGAGTTTTAGTGACTGTTGCATTTTTCACAACTTAAGCATTTTTTCTCTTGCATATGCATGTATATATACATTAATTATATTTGTTGTTCCTTATATAAATAATCGATTAAATATCTATATGCCAATTATAAACGTGTATCCATAGAAACTAGTATTATATAAAATATGTATACTAGAAGTTTTTATATTATATATCACCCAACCCAACACTATAATTTGAGGAAGATGTATATTGGTGAAGGTAAATCGAATGAGTGTTGATTAATATTAATGAATTTATTTGGGTGAAGCTCGTCCTACATTTTAAGATCCATTTGGTGATATTTTAAACCAATTTTAAGTGGAGTATTGGAGTTTCTTAAGCTGAAATTTGACGGAGAGAATGATGGTAGGCTATGAACTCGTGTTTTAGTTGTATTTTGCACTCTAGTTACTGCACTTAGTTTTTGTTTGAGCTTAATTGATGATGATTTGTACTTATTACATATTTTATGCCTTGTAGGAGATGATTTTACATTATGAAAATATTTTGGAGCTAAACTGGATAATCTAGAGCTTGAAGTCGGAGTAAAAGCCCAAAGAATTAAAATGGGATCGCCTGCAGGGATCGAGTATCAAAAAGTGAGAAAAAAATCCCACACTGAGAAAATTACACTACCAACATGCGGCGAGACAGTGCAACTGAAGATTTCTGACCAAAAAATGCTCTCTGAACTTGTCCATTAGCACACCGTGTGGTACGTCGCGAGGCATGCCACGCCTGTGCAATTTCACCGATAAATTTTTCACTTCGGTTTGGAAAAGGTAGGTTCGTTCGGACCCACTTCAACATAGTATAAATATACCAAAAACATGATTTTGAGAGTACTTTTGTCCTACGGAAGAATGGAAAAGCATTGGAGACTCTAAGGCATAAAAATTCATTATTATTCCATTAACTCAATAGTCGAGTTTGGATTGAATTCATATTTTCTTACTTAATTTTATAGGTGATGATTTCTCCTACTGTTATTAAGTAGTTTTCCCTTAAGGTTTTGGCAGACATGGTATATTGATGATTGAGTAGGAATTCGATTCTTGATAATTGTTTGAATTTATTGATTGAGTTTTGAACTATATATTGAAGTTGTTCATTATTTTTCTTAATTGAAAGAGGATTTTTATTTTGAATTTTTTACATCTTATGCTGTAATTTAAATTTGTCATTCATCTAGGTAATCAAAAAGGCCTATAGAATTATTAATTGAACTAGAAAATAGGAAAATATTTGTGAGAAGTTACCTTTTAGACTGAAGCCACCATTATATTCATAGCAGTTGATCACAGTGCTTCAATTGGATTATTTTCGGAATTTAAAGTTTAATCAAAAGAGGAACCTTAACTTCAAATGTAATCTAATTATCTGGTGAATTCGTGAGAATCAATAGTATTTTAAAAGTGAACTAATTCAAGAGTTGGATCCCGAGTTAATTCTCTTACACCTGTCTAGTCAATGGCCTTTGATTCTACCACTGATATTTCTATGTTGCTCAATTCTTATTTTCGTGATCATTTGATAATTTCTTTAATTTTAGTAGTTAATTGTAGTTGATAAACATTTCATTCAAAGTATTAATCATTCTGGATAGAAGCTAACCAAAAATTATTTGAATATTGTTTAAATCCAATTCATGTGGAGATGATAATTAAACTATACTATCTTTGACTAGATTTCGTATTGTGTTTTGCGCTCGTCAAATTTTGGTATCATTGTCGGGATTGACAATCTGGTAATAATTCAGGAACTAATTTTATTTTCTTGTATTCACGTTTTCTCACTAGTGTGTAGGTAACAACCTTAATTTTTCTGGTGTATGACGCGATCTTCTTCAAAGTAAGTGATACCTTACGAACTGGAGTTGGAGAAACACCTGTGACAACTGAGAAAAGACAGAGGATTCACCTGAAATTTCTTGGGGTAATCTTCGACCCAAGAACATATAGCTAAAAAAGGTGATGATGGAGTTGATTTGGCTGCAAGAGAAGCAATCCAATTATAAGAAACAACCGCAAAGGGCAATTGGTGAAGTAGCTCTGAGAGATACTGATGAAATAGTCGACAGGGAAGGAGGACAAAGATTCAACTTGAACCGACCTCTAGTTGAAGATGCATTCGAAAATGTGGGTCCCAGGGTTGGCAGATCATTGAGTGACTACGCCAGACTATCCTACAATCAGGGACTATCGAGTGTCAGATCTCCACCCATAGCAGCAAATAATTTTGAGTTAAAGCAAGATTGCTTCAAACCATCCAAAACAACTATTTCTTCATAGGGAATGTGAATGAAAACACGACCACTCAATTGATGGGTTTTGAGTAAATCATGAACACATTCTAGTATAACGGAGTGTCAAAAGATGCAGTCCTTTTCATTGAAGGATGATGCGAATCACTGGCTTCGAACCCTACCAACTGGGTCGACAGGACATGGAAAGATATGACAAAAAAGTTTCATGAAAATTACTTCTCATCCGCAAAAATAGGGAAATTTAGAAGAGAAATCCATAATTTTTTTCTAGAAGGACATTGGAATTGTCTTCGAAGCTTGCGAAAGATTCAAGGAGTTAGTGAGAAGGTGTCAGCAAAATGGAATCGAATTGTGGATACATCTCCATTATTTTTGGGATATACTGACACCCTCCTCACAGAGAACTCTGAGTAATGCAGTTGGAGGTCCATTAATGAAGAAAACCCCATAGGAGATAGTATCTGTCCTTGATGAATTGTCTAAGGATGCTAACCAATAGCCCGTTGAGAGTAATGACAGAAGAAAATCAGCAGGAGTTCACCAGGTGGACTCTAACACATTAGTGCAAGCCCAGCTAGACACCATGGCCAAAGAAATAATGAAGTTGACCCTAGCCAAGTCACAGAATGAGCCTCAAGAAGTATGTGATTTTTGGGGAATGGGACACCCTACTCATGTGTGTCAAGCTTAAGCTGAGGAAGTTAATGCTATGGGAAACTACGAAGGTGGAAATAACTCCAATTCTCTGGGTCAAAGACATATGGTCTTCTCATGTAGTTCACCAAGTGGCAGTTTGAACTCGTGGAAACAAAATAATCCTAGACCCATGGTCAATGACCTCCAAATTTTCAGAACCAACCGAGGCAGCAATACCAGCCACTACAGTCAAATCAATCTAGTACGGAAGATCCCATGAAGACTTCCATTAACAAATCTGAAGAGAGGCTCGATACTCATATTTCTGCTATTTGAAATCTGGAAAGACAAGCGGACCAAATTGCCAGCATGTTGTCTGAGAGGGCTCCTAGGACTCTACCATCTAACATAGAAAAGAGCCCAAAAAAAACAATCAAGGTGTATCTCTGAGAAGTAGGAAAACATTGATTGATCCAGTTGTGAAAAATAAACTTGAGGTGGTGAGCAAACAAACTGATACAATGGAGGAGAAAAAGAGCGGAGAATGAAATAAGAGAGTAATGAGGTACAAATGGAGGTTAAAGAGAGCAGACACATGCCAGATTTACCATTCCCTCAAAAGATGAAGCAAAAAAAATTAGATAAGTTCTTGGAGATGCTCAAGCAACTATATGTGAGTATTTCCTTCACATATGTTCTCACTCAGATGCCAGCTTACGCTAAGTTCTTGAAGGAAATATTGTCCAATAAGAGGAATCTAGAGGAAACAATAGCGGTCAAGATGAATGCTCACTATAGTACCATATTGCAAAATAAAATTCCTCAAAAGTGTGGAGATCTAAGAAGCTTCACTATACCATGCTCATTGGGGAGTGATAAATTCGACAAGGCTATATGGGACTTTAGCGCTTCTATAAATCTAATGCCTTCGTCCGTGTTCAGGAAACTTGAAGGTGAGCTTAGATTGATCAAGTCCAAACCAATGTCCTTGCAACTGGCGGACCAGATCACCATTTAACGTGAAGGAATCATTAAAGATATTCTAGTTTGGGTGGACAAGTTTGTGTTCCCCGTAGACTTTATTGTGGTGGACATGGAAGTGAACAAGGAGGTGACTCTTATTCTAGGGAGGCCTTTTCTATGTACATATAGAGAAATTTTTGATATCTAAGAGGGGCAGCTCATGCTCAGAGTGGATAACGAGAAAGTGGTATACCGGATGAAGAGAATGATCAAATATTCTAGTGATGAGGCATATGCCTAATCATGTTTTAAGCTTGATGTTGTTGGGGAGTTAGCTGAAAAATACAAGTTTGATAAGCCTGTAATTGGACATTTTAGAGAGGTGTATTACTCAGTCTAGCACATTGGAGGATGAAGATCCTGAAATCAACAAAGAGGTTGAAGCTCTTAAGACTGAGAATCAAGTAGTTGGTGATGAGGAACTCAAATGGGAGGCGTCTAAGCCTACTGTGAAATTGTAGTCCTCCCCTATTCACTTGAAATATGCTTTTCTTGAGATTAACAATTTTTCTGTGATTGTTTTTGCTTACTTGATAAGTGCACAAAAACAGAAGCTGGTAGAGATGCTGAGCAAGTACAAGAAAGCCATTGGCTGGATCATATTTGATATTCAAGGATTATTCTACCCATTTGCATGCACAAAATTTTGGTGGAAGAAAATAACAAGCCAGTAGTACAACCCCAATGCAAGCTGAACAAGAATCTGGAGGAGGTAGTGCACAAGGAGATTATCAAGCTGTTATATGCGGGAGTGGTTTTTCCCATCTCTAATAGCCAATATATCAACCATGTGTAAGTTGCACCTAAGAAGAGGGGCATAACAGTGGCAAAGAATGAAAACAATGAATTGATCCCAAAAAGAACAGTCACAAGGTGACTAATGTGCATTGATTATAGGACGTTAAATGATGTAACAAGGAAAGACCACTTCCCACTTCCCTTTATTGATCATATCCTCGAAAAGGTGGCTAGACATGGTTGTTACTATTTCTTGGATGCGTACTATGGCGAAAATCAAATACCTATTACCCCTGAATATGTTGAGAAGACTACTTTCACTTGCCTTGCAGGAATTTTATATTATAGGAGAATGAATTTTGGGTTGTGTAATGTACCGTTCACTTTTTAGAGTGCATAATGTATATCCTCTTAGATTTGAACGGGAAGTGCCTACAGGTATTCAAGGATGACTTCACTATATTTGGTGATGATTTTGATGACTGTATGAAGAACTTGGAACTTGTGCTCAAAAGTTGCGAAGCCACTCACCTGGTTATTAACTGGGAGAAGTGTCACTTTATGGTGAAAAGAGAGAAATATTCTAGGCCACAAGGTGACTGCACATGGCATTGAAGTTGACAGAGCAAAGATTGATGTAATTTCTAGACTTTTACCACTGATTTATATTAAGAGCATAAGTGTTACACCCCATCTTTTCGTACGTGGAAGTACGCCATAAGTAAATTGATGTAAGCTCGAAAAGGAGATGTTACATTCCGAATTTTCGTACGTTAAAGTTTCGTAACAAAAATAATCGATGTAAGTTCGGGAATGAGATTTATTTTGGGATTATAAGTATTACTCTTTTTCAAACAAGTGATAAGTTAATTCGTGAAGGTGAGAGGGTAAGAGAATCGAAGAAAATGAGTTCTGTCGAAGTTTGATAATTTGGGGATAAAATACGGTCCAAGCTATAATACCCCATATTCATGGACTAGTATCATACAATGTACCACATGACCATAATAGTCAGGTGTATAAGTATATTAAAAGCGATCAGTATTTTAAGTAATTTGAGATAATTCTTAATTATGTGGGTAATTGGTTAATTATTGGTTAATGAGAGATTAACAAATTAATTAAGGAGTTAAGTGGATAATTTTTGGATAAGCCTTATAACCATTAACGTGGCAGCTAACCTTTCTCAAATGAATGACTCTTAATTCATTTGATAAGGTGTCTTATTTGGAGGCTAAGTCATCACCTTAGTGGGGCCCACACCCACTAAGGTATAAGACTTTTCTAATTCACAAAGAGAAGTGAATGAGAATTAAACAAGATAACCTCTCTACATCATTAAAGGGAATGGAAATGCTTGCTAGAGATTCAGATGGAATTCTCCAAAAAGAATTCATGTGAACCTTTACAATGCTATTGTAACGTGAATTACAAAATCTAAGAGAGCACGGTACAATCTTTCTGAAGAATATCATACGAATTTTCCACTACTTCGACTTGCCGTTACGTGTTTCATCGCAATTGGCGTATGTTAGAAGGATTGTCAAGAGAATTGGCTCAGGTATGTTAAGAATAAGACTTTCTTTCATTTTGGCATGATCTCGTAACTACATATTTTTGATAACGAGTCATAAAGAGAATTTCATACTCCCGAATTTATATATATTATCCTAGTCTCATAAGTTATAGTATTCTCCCTTATCGGGACATTATATTCAATTGAGCATTGTCTTCTTCCAGTCAAGAGAGCAGAGGGTCTCTCTATATATATACAGTGTTACAGTATTTTCACCACCATCGAGCTATAATCGGTGGGCAGGCCCCTATTGGCAACCTCTGATCAGATGGTAAGTTACATACTAAGCCTATTATTGCCGAGCGCCTATGAGCGAGCCCAGTATGGCTGAGATACAGAGTACAGTATGGCCGATAGCCTATGAGCGAGCCTACTACGACAGGGCAGTTATATATACCGAGCCCTATAAGGCCGGATATCTATTTTACTTACTATATTGAGGAAGTTGAGTCAGTATCAACAGGTAAGCATATCTTCATATTATCTTTGACTCCCAGTTACTTTCAGTTATTTTATTATCAATTCAGCTTCAGCTTTCAGTTATTATATTGCCTTACATATTCGGTAAATTATTTTGTACTGACATCCCTTTGGCCGGGGACGTTGCATTTCATGCATGAAGGTTCTGATAGACAGACGATTAGACCTCCTCAGTAGGTGTTGCCCAAGTTCATCTTGATCGATAAGCTCCGCGTCCTTCGGAGTTGCCGGGTCCAGAGTTTTGGGTACATCTTGTTTATATATGTATATAGGTTATGGGTATGTCGGGGCCTTATTCCGATCACAGTACATCCATCAGCAGAGGCTTGTAGACATATCATGTTAGTTAGTGCAGTATGTTGGGGTTGTAAGCCTTGTATGTATATTTTGTTGGTTTGTCAGCTGTAGTAGTTATGACGGCCTCGTCGGGCCAGCTTTGTGTTGATGTTTAGTCAGTGTTCGCAAATTGCCTTGAAATGTGTCCCATGACCAAAGTATGACATTATACGTTCAGAGTCCCTTAGTCGCAAGTTGGTACGCAAGGATAGGTGAGGCACTGGGTGCCGGTCTCACCCCCCAGGTTCGGGGCGTGATAAAAGTGGTAATAGAGAAGTTCTGTCCTAGGGAATCTACAAGCCGTGTCTAGTAGAAGTCTTGTTTATGGGTGTGTCGTGCACCACACTTATAAGCAGGAGGCTACAGGACATTTAGAATTGTCACTCTTTCTTCTTACTCTAGATCGTGTGGTAGAGCTTAGTTGTAAGAGTTCAATTTCCTAAACTCTATCTTATTCATAATATGACGGTGCCTACATCCAGAAAGACGGTTGGTAAGAGAGATAGATGTCGAAGAATTGAGTCAGAGGAACTAATTTTGCATCATGATTATGATGAGTAAATGTAAAGTTTTCAGCAGCACATGTGTGTAAGCTTCTTGATAAGGAGCCTTAAGGTAAGAATATCTACCCATATGGTGAAAAGCAACGGGAGATTCTGGAGGTAGATATAAGTTTTAACAAGTAAAAGAAGCAAGGTGAAAGATGGTACGAGGTACCCAGTTAATGAAGATTACTAGTATTTACAAATTCAGGCAGAGCAATATAAGCCTTTTGAGTTACCTTGACAATAACAGAGGTATGTACAAATGGCTACACCCATCTCATTTATGTCCTATAGAAGTTAACAGAAGTAGTATAAGAGAATGACGAATATCAGGATCCTGCTGGGGTTAGAGTGACCCAAAATGGTGGATGGATTGTGTGAATTAGTTGACATTTCCGAAGGATATTGCAAATGTGTTAATAGGTCTCCTTGTGGGACACCCAGATGGTGCACTCTAAAATAGTACAACTGGATATGAATACTACAAAGATAGGTACTGGAAGCCTTGAAGGGATAAATATTACCTTAGTGTGGCTCCCGTCCCTAGTAGAGAAAGAATGTTAGGCAACCCGAAGAACAATTGGATGGATCAAGGGACGCTAAAAGAAAAAGAATGTCTTGTTCGAGTTTTCAGAAAAAAAAGTGATAGACATAAATGTTAGCGGGAAATAAGAATAGAGTTAATGAAGCACTACGTGTAAGATATGATACATGGATGACACTGGTAGATCAAAAAGATGATAGTATTAAAGAGTCTATAGTCAAGTGAAGGAAAAGACGAGAGGTGACAGGCCTTGAGACAACAAAAGAGTATAGGCCATAAAGTCATATCCTCATTCCGAGAAATAATTTCATGATAACATGATTAACAGAAGAAAAAGCTAGACCCCAGAGTAATAGAAATCCGTATGGAATGGTAAAGGAAGAATGCGATAAATAAAATGAGAAAGGGATAAGGTTGCACTTATTCAAATCCAACAGATATCCTACGATTCTAGAACATTATGCAAACACGACGTCAAAGAGAGGAAGTAAGGGTTCCTGCCAAGAATGTTATTGATGGATAAGGAGCCAGTGCGAGACGTAAGTTAAGAAAAAGGAAATAACCCAAGGAAGATTATGCGGACTATTGATATGAGAATGGGCTAACAAGTAGTTAGTAATTGATTAAGGAAGAGCCTAGTTATGGCTAGATAAGAGGATACAGACAAATCAACAGATCGTGAGAGATAAACATAGTGAGCCCTGTGAACAACTAATTTTTGACCACATCCAAATTCTATACTATTTTGCTGTAAATATTAATTTTAGGTCTAATCTTAATATTTTAAATTTTTATCTTACTCTTAATAGGTTTTATTTAAAAAAAAAAATTAAAAAAAAACAACAACAAAAATATTCACATTCTTAGAATATAAGATTTGTTCCTATGTTTAAATAGAAGAAAATATATATATATATATATGTCAACTTGGTTTCTTCTAATTTAAATGTAAGTTATAGTAGTATTTTTTGTTTCTAGTATAATTTAAACCTTTATATAAATAGTGAATTTTCTTATTTATATAACCCCTTTAAGTTTTAAAAAAAAAATAATAATAAGTTGGTTGATATATATATATATATATATATATATATATATATATATATATATATATGTCAACTTGGTTTCTTCTAATTTAAATGTAAGTTATAGTAGTATTTTTTGTTTCTAGTATAATTTAAACCTTTATATAAATAGTGAGTTTTCTTATTTATATAACCCCTTTAAGTTTATAATAATAATAATAATAAGTTGGTTGATATATATATATATATATACATGTGTACTTTATCTTCTTTTATTCAATAAAAAAAAAGGGTTAAGAAAAATTAAATAAAAATAAAAACGAAAAAAAAAATAATATAAAAAAAAAGAGAATTAAAATAAAAAAAAACCACCCAAACTTCCCACTCCCTCACATTTCTTCCCCCACCATCCCTAACCTCCAACTTCAAAACTCATGTTCCCCACTCCAATTGCAACCAAAAAAGAAAAACTACTAAAATTTCTTTATAAAAAAAAAAAAAGGAGAAGAACGATCAGACAGTAGAGCCCCTCCTCAAAAAGTTCCGACGCTCGTTCTCTCATTTCCTCACCCAATCTCCGTCTGAGAAACGTCACGATCTCCACCCAGCACCACTCCATCTCCTCACGCCTCTCACTCGACTGCCGCTGTCACCCTCACCCTAATAACCCCTTTTCTTCACAGAAAATCGGCAACCCCACCTCCCAAAAGAGATCATCGCTTTCAATTCTAAAAAAAAAAAAAAAAAAAGCAGCCGCCAGCCCATTCTCTCATCGCCTGAGGCAGCAGTAAATCCGGCGACAAACCTATATCCAGCCGCCCGACACCAGCCTGCACTCCCCACGAAATCGGCACTTACTCAGCCCCCAAAAATCCTTTTCTTCCTTTTACTCAATTCCACTTCTGTTATTTCCGGAAAAAAAAAAAACAACCTCTTATTGATTTACAGATTCATGGCGTAGATTTTCCCAAAAAATTAAAATCTATCTCTAACATCGAGTTTGAAGCCGCGTTTGATCTCTGTTCGTTGGTATTTGTTTGAGGCTGCCAGCCAAGTTTCTGGTTCGTCTGCTCGATCTTGCTTTCATTCGGAGTTTTCGGCATGTTCGTTTCATCCTTTCCTAATTCGAGCTCCATAAATAAAAGCAGTTGAGGTTTTATTTCTAACCTTTCTTTGTTATTTATTTTAAATTTATTAATATGTATCTGAGCTTTTGTTTATACAAAATTCTATTTTTTGTTTATTGTTCTATTGCTGTGTTTATAGCTTCCACCTGTCTGATGAAATGCCTTAGTGGAAAGC
>ML370014.1:1157-45607 GCA_005239525.1 Nicotiana knightiana
CAGTGAGCGCACCGAGTGCGAGTGATTAAGTGATTGGGAGGCATGAGTGGCTGTGAGGTGCTGAGTGATTGTGAGGTGCTGAGGGATTGTGAGGCATGCCCGAAGGGCTGATTATGAAACATGTTTTTGCCTGAGGGGCTACTTATGATTTTACTACATTCATTTGCATACCAAATTCTTGTTTTAAAGTTGTTAAAAATGTGCATTGATGTAAGGACTTTTGTGGAGTTGATTTCTAAGGCATGACGATCTCGTATATCTATGTATACTATTGGAAAGTAAGGTTGTGTATATTGTGACTTGATGACATTGATTTTTATGTGATTCCTTGCTACTTAGACTTGATTTATTTCCATTACTACTGAGTTGGCGTACTCACATTACTCCCTGCACCTCTGTGTGCAGATTCAGGAGAAGATATCGAGCATTAGTCTTTATTTCGCAGCAGAGCCGGATCGTGGGGATATAGGGGTAGTTGTTCAGCGTTCGCAGCATCTCTGCTTTCCCTTCCTGTTGTATTTAGCTTTGATTCGGAGTTTTGTATCATAATACTTTATTTTGGCTTATTTCACTAGATGCTCATGACATGTTAGCTCCGGGTTTTGGGGATGGCAGTACTGTATATAAAATTTGCCTATTATATTAAGAACTTTCTGTATATTGTTATGAATTTCTTGAAACTTAAATGGGATTTTCAAAAGGAAATGTGAACACGCGTTAGTCGTCTAGCCTAGTTCCATGATAGGCACCATCATGGCCGGTTAGGATTTGGGGTCGTGACAGTTATATTTTTGCGGGGGCTACGTACACACGAGGTGACGAGAGTGCGTGCATAGCTAAATCCATGTTATTGTCCGGGTATACTTAGGTTCACACCATGCTATAGTTGTACTATTTGAGTTGTCCCTTGTCTATTAAATTCCATTATTTTACATTACGACTTGAGACTAGACTTGTGTAGAATGATAGACTCGCTATTGTAGAGATTCAACATGCTTCGTGATTAGCCGCGAATAATTGTACTCCTCCAACGAATTTCTCCCGTGTTATGCGTTCTCATCAAAATGTTTCCCTAAAGCTTCTTATAACTCACATGCCCCTTCGTGAGTGGGGTCAAGGACCCGTCAAATATTCTTATTCTAATGGATCGGGCCATTTTCCTCGACAGGATAGATACATCTATGGTTCGTGTCGTTCGACCCTCGGTATTGCGCATATTTTATGGGATAGGGTCATTCGCCTCGGCAGGATTATGTACCAAACTCTCATGGGAACGGCCGTTTGACTCGGTAATATAATAGATGTATATATGGTTATATACCAGATTATGATTTAATCGGGATGTACGCCTCGGTATTTCTATAAAACACTCCTGTGGGATCGTGCATATTATTTGTCCAAAAAGTTAGTGTATTTGGGAGGTTTCTTGATTTGAATTATGACTCTGATGAGGTCCATTTTTTATGTACATACTCCGGTGGAGGAGGTAACTGCTAATCGAGAGTTTGAGCTTGTTGTTGAGAGGAGAATTTTACCACGTATTCATGCTTGTTTATCTCGTTTATTTAGTCTTCCCCATATCTGTTTACTTCTTACTGTATCTGTCTTATTGCACCACTAGTAAGTGTCGATGTCGACCTCTCGTAACTACTTCTCTATGGTTAGGCTAGATACTTTCTGGGTACGCGTTGATTTATGTACTCATGCTGTATTTGTTGCACTTATTGTGCAGGTATACATATATGTTCCTGGTGGTCCTCTGGGTCTAGAGGCGCGGTTGTCACGGGGACTTTACGGTGAGTTGCACTTCCTTGATACGATCCTCAGCATGCAGAGTCTCCACAGAGTTATTTATATTTCCCGTCTAACTTGTATTTCAGACAGACGTTGTATCATTGTTTTACTTATTAATAGATGCTCATGCACTTGCGGTACCGGGTTTTGGGGGTTCTTACGGGATTGTTCATTATTGTAGTTCGTGTAAATATTATCAGTTTCCCTATAAATTCTTTTTCATACTCCTTAATTAATGAAAATTATGATTTCAAATACTAAAATGAGTAAATAAGTTAATCATTCACTATTGGCTTGCCTAACGGTTGTATTAGGCACTATCACGAACTTTAGTGGATTTAGGGTCGTGACACAACTATCAATTACCCAATAGCTCTCGGTTATAGAGTGATTATGCCCAAATTGGCTTTCTCAAATCCAATTGGGTATCAATTCAACTAGTTGATATGAGCTCAAGTTGGGTTTTCCCTATCTCCAGTTTAAACCCTTTAATTAGACTAGCCAAAACCCTAACTAGCCTAATTTCTTGTTAGCCAAGTTTTCATAGGCTAAGTCCTTCTTTCTCTAGTAAGAACGAAGTCAAATAGGCATGAATCAATGTTTGAAACCATTAATTCTAGAAATAATTCATAAACAAGGCTAAATAATAAACATCCAATCTTAAAGAAGTACTAAACTAATTACCCATAAGGCTTACACACTAGGCTTGGGTCACAACCCTAGAGAAAATCTAGCAACTCATACTAGAAAGTGAAGAAAACGAAGAAGAAGAAGAAGAAGAAGAAGAAGAAGAAGAAGAAGAAGAAGAAGAAGAAGAAGAAGAAGAAGAAGAAGAAGAAAAACAAATAAAGCCATAAAATAAGATTAAATCGATAACACTAATGATTCTTTCCCCAAAATTCACTACTTTCCCAAAATAGCAAAATATAACCGCTACTACTCAAAACAATACAAAACTTGCCCTAAAAAAGTGTTTCCTGTCTATATATAGTGCCGTGAAATTTGCTGACAAAAATGCCCTTCGGGAGGTTCTGCGGCTGCACAATTCCATGTGTGGTCCGCACTTTGCTCGTCTTATTCAAGTGGAGAGATTCTGTAGCTGCACAATTCCATCTGTGGCTGCACTTCAGCTTTTGCGGTCGCACTTTTCCTTCTGCGGCAGCACTTTTGGCAAGGCTTCACACTTGGTCATTTTGCACATTCTCTAAACTTTTGAATTCTTGTTGGTGCGGCCAGTTTTTGCGGCCGCACAATTTGATGTGAAGACCGTATTTGTTAGAAATCCTTTGAGGCTCAGGTATCAGCTGTGCGACTGCAGATGTATTTTCGTGGATCGCACTTTCTTCTGCGGGCCGCACTTTGTCCTGTTGCACTCCTTCTTGCCTTTTTGATATGGAACACTCCTTTTTGAGTTAGAATTCTTCGTTAAGGGCCATTTCTCCAACATGCCTGAAATTTGTACAATTCCATTTGTTTTGGGAACAAGAATCAACACTTTTGGACTAATGTCACGACCCAAAATCCATCTTTAGGAGTCGTGATGGCAACTATTCTCTAAAACTAAGTAGGCCTAACACTTACTGAATTAATAACAGATTTTAACCAATCGACTATCAAACATAAACTAGAAATTTCTGTATATCGCCAACTATCCCAAGTAGATATACAACATCCCAAAACCGGTAGTACAATTCATAAGCTCTACTGAGTTCACTAGAATATCTCTAAGTACAACAATTCCAGAATAGAATAAACAGTACAAAGTAAATTTCAGAAGGTGACTCTGAGGCCTGCGAACGCGATGCAGATATACCTTGAGTTTCCACAGCAATATTTGATCAGCTAACTAATGATCAACATACTCCAAGGTACCTAGATCTTCACAAAAATGTGCAGAAAGCGTAGATGGTACACCACAGTGGTACCCAGTAAGTATCAAGACTAACCTCGGTGAAATAGTAATGAGGAACAATAACGGCATCTACTAGAAATAATAACTTGTACAAGTATGAATATAAAACTAACAGGGGACAATATAAAGCTAAACATCGTAAGAATAATGTTACAATACTTGAATTAAGAACTAGAAACAACATTTAACAACAAGGAGCAACAGGTAATAACGTCGTAAAGCAAGCGGAATACAGTTAAAGCTCGGTGAAACTAAGGGAAAACATGTAACAATCCAATAAAACAATTGCTTTCATACAAGGATTATACAAGAATTTCCCCGAGGTACCACACCTCATAATCACCAATTCACGGGTCTCAAATTATGAACCCTAATCCCTTGGCATATTATACCCACATTAAAAATCACAACCACACTAGTTATGGTGTATGCCTGTGCAAGTGTTCTATCACAGCTCGAGTCAACAAGTACGATCAGAGACAACGAATGGCACATAGGAAACAACACAACAAAATCATATTATGCAAAACTCAAATAAGGTAGGCACACCACTATACAAATATCATCAATAACAATTCCCTTAGGCCATCGAAAGTCATCACAAATCATCCCTGACATAGCCCCCTTGTCTCGCCGCATTCGCAACAACAAAGTAAACGCCCGCCTTGTCTCGACACACGCACATATAATTATCCCACATTGTCTCGCCATATGCACAAACCCACATATATAGTCATCTTGCCACATCGCATATGCAAATATCAATAATAACGGTACCACGGATAACTCACGTGCGAACACTCTGACAATCCTCTTAACAATATCACGTGTGCCAAAAACATAACAACACAATATAACAACTCGCGCCACATGTGAACATGTGCCACAATATTTCCTTAAAACAATTCCAATACCACAAAACATAGACCTCGGCTCAACAACCCTTAGTACAACAATACCAACAATAACACGAGAGTAAGGCAAGTAAATCAATAAAAGAATTGCAAAAACACAAAGAAACAGAAGAACGAGCTTACAACGAAAAACATAACAAGTCATAATGGTTTCAAATAAGAACTCAAAAATGAGAGAGATAATGTGTAATAACAATATCAAATAAGAGTAACTCAACAATTGGAGAGATAAAATGTAACAATAATTTCAAATAAGAATAACTCAACAATAAGAGAAATAACTTGTAACAACGAACTCAAATATGGATAGGTCAATAATGAAAGTGGTAACATATAGCAATCACTTCAAATAAGGATAAGTCAACAATGGAAGAGATAACAATAACTTCAATTAAGGATAAAACACTACCAAAGAGACAACATGGCATTAAAAGAGGCAACAACTTCAATTAAGGCATATAAAAGTATATTTTGGCAATAAAGGGTAGAACATAAACCAATCATCTTCAAATAATACATGTAAGGGTCAATTTAGCAATGGATCATATAACATGATAAGACAACTTCATTTTAATGTACATAAGAACCTAAGAGTCTAAACCAGTCAAATTTCCATATATAAGTCGTGTACACACTGGTCACCTTGCGTACACGTTTTTCACTTAGTTAAAACAGTACAAACGACCAATCCCTACGGGTAGTTCCCCCACACAATGTTAGGCAAGATACTTACCTCAAAATCCCTCAATCAACACTCTAAAATAGATTTTCCTTTACAATTCACCTCCCCTAAGCTCAAATCTAACCAAAATGAGACTTAATAACATCAAATAATGCAAGAGAAATCAATCCTAATAAATAAAGATATGAGCTTAAGAATTTCTCAAAAGTCAACCCCAGGACCGCCCGGTCAAAACACGGGTACAAGGGTAGAATACGACTACCCATAACACCACGAGTTTATGCATGTGTGTTGTTTCAACAACCAGGTCCAAATCGACCCTCAAAACTCAAGTTCTCATTTTCAAAATATAGACAATGCTTCTCAAAATTTCAATTTCATTCTCATAATTTTTATGTAAAATAGTTGAAAATTGAACAAAATCACTTACCCAATGATTGTAGATGAAATTTACTCTTCAAAAATCGTCTTTTACCGAGTCTAGGGTTCAAAGGTGCGAAAATGACACTAACATCCCATCCCTCAGCTTTTATGTCTAGGCGCAGGTGTTGCAAATTGCGATCTGGCATTCGCAAATGCAAAGAAATGTCACAAATTCGACAATCATCACACCCCTGCTACAGTCGCAATTGCGAACCAAAGACACTTCGCAAAGGTGACCCATCTGATCACAAATGTGAACAATCTTACCTGCCCCCCCCCCTAAAAAAAACCATCAGAACATAACCTCTATCAAGCACTCTACAATGCGTCTGAAACTCACCCGAGACCTCGGGACTCCGAACCAAACATCAACACTAGTCTAAAAACATAATACAAACTTGCTCATGCAATCAAGCCATCAAAATAACATTTGAAACCATGAATCGGACCTCCAAAACACATGAAATTCAAGAACTTTTAAAAACACAATTGTACGTTCGATTTCGAACTAATCAACTCGGAATGACACCAAACTTTGCAGACTAGTTCTAAATGACAAAACATACCTATTCTAAGCCCCGAAACAGAGATCCAAACACGATAGCTATGAAGTCAACCTACAGTCAAACGTATAAAAATTCTAAGCATTTAAATAGCCAACTTCGGCAAAACAACACAAACCAATCTATGGACATCCGAATTTGATTCTGGGCATACGCCCAAGTCGATAATCGTGATACAAACCTATTGAAGTCATCAAAACACCGTTCCAGGGTCAATTTCATGAATGTAAAACCTCGATCCACATTTTCAACTTAAGCTTCTAAAGTGAGAATAACTCATCCAAATAGATCCTGAAAAATCCAATGATCGAATCTGACCATGCACGTAATTCATAATATACAATATGAAGCCACTCAAGACCTCGAACTATTTAATGGAACCTTAAAGCTCAAAAAGACCGGTTGGGTCGTTACATTCTCCCCCTTTTAAACAAACGTTCGTCCTCGAACGTGTCAAGAGTCCTTCCTAAGTCATCATTTCACGATATAAACTCATCATACACGTACTCATGGGTGATCCGACACTACCCCTAATCCACATAGGCCTGATAATGTCATCTCAACCGAAGATTATTCCTTCTACTCATGTCGATAAGACTTAGAATCAAATTTCAACATCTACCAAGTGCCCTATTATCACACAACCACTCTGTAAAATCCCCAACTAGCTGCAACTACTCATGTATACATCCACAAGATACAACCACACGACATAACACATCATCCATATGCCCATAGCATTAACTCTGACAACAACAGCTGCCTATTACAAAGCCCGGTACCGACCAACAGACTCATATCGACTAGAACCTTGTTCCAGACCTTCACAACACTGAAGATGATGCAAGAAACATGTGAAACTCATAACTACTCATCCGATCAATAAGCCACATCGAACGCCACCTGGGAACATACATCGCAATCCAAACCCAACAAGCACGATTCGACTATCACTGAACATGGAAAGAGAAACACATGAGAGAACTACCAAACAGTTAAAACTCCCTGTCGGTATCAGACTACGAATCCATTCCACAAGGGAGAAACAAAACTTATGAACTAATCATAAGGATCTCATCATAATATAACTACATCACGGCACGTATCCCGGTTCAAATATCAACCCAGACAAAAGTGCAAGGATCGCATCTTCAGCTCTGAATCACAAGTAGGATACACCTCACACCAATCGAAACCTTCCACTAACTCAATCTCATGAACAAAGTCACAACACATAGTGGATTTTCCCATACCGATATAGCACCCAAATCACAAGTCGTAGCCAAACCATCTAGAAATCACACCAAACCTACAATAATGAGTAACATAAAGTTAATTCTAGTCTCAAATCTCTCAATAGTAAGCTAACAAAATAGTTAAACACGGGCTATCACAACAGAGTTCCCCAACTAGCGTAAATACATGAACAAAGTACAAGAATCACAAAAAAGCCATATCAGAAGCAAGGTAGGATGAATCTTACAATTAAATGGGACCGAATCAAAATAACACAAATGCATCTCTATAATCAACCGGAACCATACCTATAATGAAATCATCTGGTACATCAGCCTCCGCCCAACCAGGAAGAACATAACAATGGGCACGACCTTCCTCTCTAGGGCGACCTCCACCGCCTGACCTCCACCTCTAGCTGGCGGTGCAAGTATAGCAGCAACTGAAGCATAACTCATAGCTTGAATATCAAGATGTGACAGATCTTTCCGGAGTTTTGGAAAATCTCTCACCATGTGGTTGGCATCTCCACACTCAAAGCGACCTCTCTGCTGACATAGCTGTAGAAGCTGTCCGGTACGGGTATTTTGGGACTCATGGATATCTAGAACACCATGTGAAGCCTAAAGTGAAAACTAAACGAGCTGAACCACAAAACCTTTACCATGACGTACCCTGCCTCCAAAATAGGGATCAATAGACCCTCCCAGTCCACGAGGCCTCTTATCCTCCCTTTCCTCTCTCTCTCTCTCTCTCCTAGCCTCACATACCCTCTAATCTGCGAGCGACCTCTACCACCTACTGAAACCAAACATCCATCTCCAACTCCTGAGCTATGAGGATACCATATTTGAGCCCCTCAATGAACATGCAGACCCACTCTATAACTGTAGAAACAAATCACGTGCGTGACGGGACAACTTACTAAATCTGATGGCATACTCTGACACTGTCATAGTGCCATGACGCAGCTGCTCAAACTTTGTACGTCATGCATATTGAAAGATTTGGGGAAAAAACTCCCCAACCTACCCTCCTCATAAACCATCCACAACTGAAATTAATAAACTCGCACGATAGGAATGAAAGAAGTGAAGTTTCTTAATAGTTTTGTAGCCTCTCGAAGATAAGTATAGATGTCTTCGTACCGATCCGCAAGACTCTACTAAATTTGCTTATGAATCATAGCACCTATGAACCTAGTGCTCTGATAAGAACTTGTCACGGACCAAAATCATCCTTAGGAGTCGTGATGGCACCTAGTCTAAGACTAGGTAAGCCTAACACTTAATGAATTAATATCATATTTTAACCAATCGAGTATTAAACATAAACTAGAAATTTTTGTATAATACCAACAATCCCAGGTAGATATACAATATCCCAAAACAGGTAGTACAGGTCATAAGCTCTGCTCAGTTCACTAAAAATCTCTAAGTGCAATTGTTCTGAAATAGAAATAAATAGTACAAACTAAACTTCAAAAGTTGACTCTGAGGCCTGCGAACGCGGCAACAAATATACTGTGAGTCTCCACGGCAATACTCGATCAGCTAACTAATGATCAACAAGCTCTGAGGTACCTGGATTTGCACTAAAATGTGCAGCAAGCGAGCATGAGTACACCACAACAGTACCCAGTAAGTATCAAGACTAACCTCGGTGGAGTAATGATGAATAACAGTCAAGACACCTACTAGAAATAATAACCTGTAAAAGTATGAGCATATAACTAATATGGGACAATATAAAGTTAAACATGGTAGGAATAATATTATAATACTTGCATTAAGAACTAGAAATAACAATTAACAACAAGGAGCAACAAGTAATAATGTCGTAAAGTAAGTGGAATATAGTTAAAGTCTGGTGAAACCAAGTAAGGGAAAACATGTAACAATCCAATAAAATTACCGCTTTCACACAAATTTTATACAAGAATTTCACTGTCACAGCCCGTTTTACCCTCCGAAAGGCATCGTGACGGCACCTAGTCTCTATGACTAGGTAAGCCTAATTGCGGATAAGATATTAAATATAAGCAATAAAATAAAGACGGAATAAAGTAAATCTACAAATGAAACATCGCCACTTACGTACAAAATATAACTTCTCAAAAACCCAGAATGTCACAACAGTCACAAGCTTCTAACACTACTGTAGCTCTAACAAAAACTGGAAAGAAAGTACATAAGAACATTTCTATAAGATAGAATAGAAGGAGACTCAGAGGATTCTGCGGACTCGACAGAAGTACCTTGCAGTCTCCCGGAATCAGCAGCAGCAACTAACCACGAGGCTGATAGCTCGTACCTGGATCTGCACACGAAAACATGTGCAGGAAAGGGCATGAATACACCACATTTGGTACCCAGTAAGTGCCAAGCCTAACCCCAGTCAAATAGTGACGAGGTCAGGTTTAGGCTCTACTGGATTTCTAAATAAGTCAGTTTAAAACAGTACAAAAGGATAGGTAAGGTCTCTAATAAACAGTTTAAGGAAAACAATATAAGTTTTACAGTAAAGAAAATCCTCGGCTCAATACAATATATAACCCAATTAGCATCTCTCGGGATACCGTCCCGTAGTTCCAAATGATTATACAGCACAAGGGGATCTCCCGGAATACGTCCGTAGTCCCAAAGTAAATATGTAGTACAGGGGGATCTCCCGGAATACGTACGTAGTCCCAAAGTAAATATGCAGTACAGAGGGATCTCCCCGAATACGTCCTTAGTACCAAAGTAAATATGTTGTACAGGGGGATCTCCCGGAATACGTCCGTAGTCCCAAAGTAAATATGTAGTACAGGGGGATCTCCCGGAATACGTACGTAGTCCCAAAGTAAATATGCAGTACAGAGGGATCTCCCAGAATACGTCCTTAGTACCAAAGTAAATATGTTGTACAGGGGGATCTCCCGGAATACGTCCGTAGTCCCAAAATAAATATGAAATGGAAATGAATGTCGGATAAGGTTCATTTAAATAGTTCAGGAAAAAAATCACAGGAAAGACAAAGGATAGGACTAACTAAGCATGGTGCATATAGTATCACATAGGGAATTCAGGTAAAACAGGTAGACATGTTCCTTCCTAATCTAGACTACACAATTAGCACAGTAAACAGTGAAATAAGAGTGAATGATTTATGGCATGGAAGGAAAAATGGAATTTTTAGCAACAATGGCTCGTGTACGTACTCGTCACCTCACGTACACGCGTCCATACAACAAATAGTATCAAAACAACCTAAAGGGAAGTCCCCAACACAAAGTTAGGCAAGCCACTTACCTCGACTACTTTACTCAACTCAAAACCACGCTCTTAACACGAGTACCTGACTCCGAATGGCCCAAATCTATTCAATTCAATTACATAATATAAATATCACTTTAAGGAATCAATATAGCTAATTAGTTCTTAGCTAATACGCGAAGTTTGGAAAATTGCCCAAAAAGTCCCTCGGGCCCACGTCTCGAAATCGGGTAAAAGTTACAAATTCCGGGCACCCATTCACTCATGAGTCTAACCATATAAGACTTACTCGAATCGGATATCAAAATCTCGATCAAAACTCACAAGCCTGGCCTAAGAACTTTATTCAAATTTTCCCTAATTTTCCACCATAAATTCGAAATTAATCGGATATCAAGTGTATAATCATTGAAATTAGTCTAAACCGAGTAGGAATCACTTACCCAAACTGCCCAGGTGAAAATCTCTTCAAAAATCGCACTTTCCCAAGCTCTAAATCGTTTTAGAAATTATGAATTTCAAACACTCGGATTTTGTATAAACAGCCCAGGAATTCCGCACCTACGACTCTTGGACGGCACCTGCGGAAAACCCATCGCAGGTGCGAAAACTCACTAATAGGGTTGCAGCTCCGCACCTGCGAAACCCAGATCGCACCTGCGAGCACTGGCTGACCTTGGCCAAGACCGCACCTGTGAAGCTCCTGCCCGCACCTGCGGCTCCCCATCCGCAGGTGCGAGACACCAGAACCAGCAATGCTTCAGCTAGTTTCCTAAGTCCAAATTCATCCCGTTGAGCATCCGAAACATCCCCGAGGCCCCCGGGACATCAACCAAACTTACCAACCGGTCCTAATACCTTATCCAAACTTAGTCGAGCCTTCAGAACACATCACATAACATCAAAATCACCAATTATGCATGGATTCAAGCCTACGAACTTATGATATTTCCAAAATCTACAATTGATGCCAAAACACGTCAAAACTAGTCCGAATGACCTCAAATTTTACACACAGATCATAAATGACACTACGGACCTACAGCCACTCTCGGAATTCCATTCCAAGCCCAATATAAAAATTTCACCTATCGGCCGAAATTCTAACTTTCGCCAATTCAAGCCTAAATCTACTACAGACCTCGAGAACACATTCCAAACACGTTCCTAACCCCGAAATCACCCAACGGAGCTAACAGATTCGACGGAATTCCATTCCGTATCCATCTTCACACAGTTCCAACTATGGTCTGATTTCTAAAGCTTAATCTTATATATGGGGACTATGTGTCCAAAAACTCTCCGAATTTCGCAATTAACCACTCCGACAAGTCCCATAAGAAGATATAAAAGTGGGGAAAGCAATTATTAGGGGATCGGGGCGCTAACTCTCAAAATGACCGATGGGGTCATCACATTCTCCCCCTCTTAAGAAAATCGTTCGTCCTCGAACGAGTATAGAGACATACCTAAAGCTGAGAAAATATGAGGGTACTGACTACGGATATCCTGCTCGGTCTCCCAAGTCACCTCCTTGACCGACTGACCCCTCCAGTGAACCTTTACTGATGCAATATTCTTTAATCTGAGCTTTCTGACCTGTCTATCCAACACAGCTACTGGCTCCTCAACATATGATAAATTCTTGTCCAACTGGACTGAATTGAAATCCAAAACATGAGTCGGGTCACCGTGGTACTTCCGGAGCATAGAGACGTGGAATACCGGATGAACTCCTTCTAGGCTGGGAGGCAAGGCTAGCTCATAAGAAACCTCCCAGACACGTCGCAACACCTCAAAAGGGACAATAAATCTCGAACTCAGCTTACCCTTTTTCCCGAACCTCATGACGTCCTTCATAGGCGATACCCGAAGCAAAACCCGATCACCAGCCATGAATGCCAAATCAAGAACCTTCCGGTCCGCATAACTCTTCTGCCTAGACTGAGCTGTGCGAAGTCTCTCCTAAATCACCTTCACCTTGTCCACGGCATCCTACACCAAATCTGTACCTAACAATCGGGCCTTGCCCGGCTCAAACCATCCCACTGGGGACTGGCACCGTCTACCATACAAAGCCTCATACGGCGCCATCTGAATGCTGGAGTGGTAGCTGTAATTATAAGCAAACTCTGCAAGTGGCAAGTATCAGTCCCATTACCCTCCAAAATCCATCACAACTCACGGACAATATCCTCAAGAATCTGAATCGTGCGCTCGGACTACCCGTCCGTCTGAGGGTGAAAGGTTGTACTCAACTCTACCCTGGTGCCTAGCTCCTGCTGAACGGCTCTCCATAATCGTGAAGTGAATTGTGTACCTCTTTCTGAAATAATAGATACTGGAATACCGTGGAGGAGAACAATCTCCATGATATAAATCTCCGCCAACCTCTCAGAGGATTATGTAGTCAACATCGGAATGAAATGGGCTGACTGGGTCAGCCCATCCACAATCACCGAAATAGCATCAGACTTTTTCAAAGTCTGAGGAAGTCCAACCACAAAGTCCACGGTGATCCGCTCCCACTTCCACTCTGGAAGCTCAATCTGCTGAAGTAACCCTCCTGGACTCTGATGCTCATATTTGAATTGCTGACAGTTGAGACACTTGGACACAAACTCCACTATATCCTTTTTCATCCTTCTCTACCAATAGTGATGTCTCGAATCCTGGTACATCTTCGCGGTACCCAGATGAATGGAATACCGCAAGCTATGGGCCTCCTCAAGAATCAACTCTCAAAGCCCATCCACATTGGGCACATATATCCGACCATGCATCCTCATCACACCGTCATCTCCTATAGTCACATCCCTGGTGTCACCTCGCCGAACCGTGTCCTGAAGAACCAGAGGTGGGGATCATCATACTGGCACTCTCGAATACGGTTATAAAGAGAAGACAGAGCCACCACACAAGCTAAAACCCAGCAAGGCTCTGAAAGATTCAATCTCACGAACTGACTGGCTAAGGACTGAACATCTAAGGCTAAGGGCCTCTCAACTGCCAGAAGATATGCCAAACTCCCCAAACTCTCCGCCCGGCGACTCAAGGCGTCGGCCACCATATTGGCCTTCCCCGGGTGGTATAATATAGTGATGTCAAAGTCCTTTAGTAACTCCAACCATCTCTGTTGGCACAAATTGATGTCCTTCTGCCTGAACAAGTGCTGCAAACTCCGGTGATCCGTAAAAATTTCACATGGAACACCGTACAAATAATGACGCCAGATCTTTAGGGCGTGAATAATCGCTGCTAACTCGAGGTCATGAACCGGATAATTCTTCTCATGCACCTTCAATTGTCTGGACGTATAGGAAATCACCCTACCATCCTGCATCAATACCGCTCCAAGGCCAATCCTCGAGGCATCACAATAGATAGTGTAGGACCCCGAACCTATAGGCAACACTAATACTAGGGCCAAAGTCAAAGCTGTATTGAGCTTCTGAAAGCTCTCCTCGGTCCACCTGATACCCTTCTGGGTTAGTCTGCTCATAGGTGCTGCAATAGATGAAAACCCCTCTACAAAGCGACGGTAGTACCCTGCCATACCAAGGAAACTGTGGATCTCTGTAGCTGATGACGGTCTAGGCCAACTCTGCACCGCCTCCACCTTCTTCGGATCTACTTTGATCCCATCCCAAGACACTATGTGGCCCAAGAATGCCACTGAATCAATCCAGAACTCACACTTAGAGAATTTTGCATACAATCTTTTCTCCCTCAAAGTCTGAAGCACAGTCCTCAAGTGCTGCTCATGATCTTCCCGTGACTGGGAGTACACCAGAATGTCGTTAGTAAACACAATGATGAAAGAATCAAGATAAGGTCGGAACACACTGTGCATCAAATGCATAAAAGTTGCTGGGGCATTGGTCAGCCTAAATGACATCACAAGAAACTCATAGTGGCCATATCTGGTCCTGAAGGCAGTCTTCGGGATATCCGGCTCCTGAATCTTCAACTGATCATAGCCAGAACGCAAGTCAATCTTGGAGAATACTCTGGAACCCTATAGCTGGTCGAATAAATCATCAATGTGAGGCAAAGGATACCTATTCTTCACGGTGACCTTGTTCAACTGTCGATGATCAATACACGTACGCATAGAACCATCCTTTTCTTCACAAATAATACCGGAACACCCCAAGGTGATACACTAGGTCTGATGAAACCCTTATCAAGCAACTCTTGTAACTTCTCCTTCAACTCAGGAGGAGCCATATGGTAAGGAGGGATAGAAATGGGCTGAGTACCTGGCAGCAAATCAATGATGAAATCAATATCTCTGTCGGGCGGCATACCCGGAAGATCAGCTGGGAATACATCAGAAAAGTCCCTCACTACTGGACTGACTCAACTGGAGGGGTATCAACACTGACATCTCTCACATAGGCTAAATACGCCACACCCCTTCTCAACCATCCGCTGAGCCTTAAGAAATGAAATGACCCTGCGGGGAGTATACTCTAAGGTACCCTTCCACTCTAATCTCGGCAGGCCTGGCATAGCCAGCGTCAAGGTCTTAGCGTGACAATCAAGAATAGGATAATGGGACGACAACCAGTCCATGCCCAAGATAACATCGAAATCTACCATGCTGAGTAATAAAAAATTGGCCTTGGTCTCAAAACCACTAAGAGAAATCAAACACGGACGATATACGCGGTCTACAACTAGAGAGTGTACCGCAGGAGTAGATACATAAACAGGGGAACTCAAAGAATCCCGAGATATCCCCAAATGTGGAGCAAAATAAGAGGATACATATGAATACGTAGAGCCTGGATCAAATAATACTGATGCATCCCTATGGAAGATAAGGACAATACATGTGATGACTGAGTCTGAAGCAACAGCCTCGGAAAGGGTTGGAAGGGCATAGTATCTGGTCTGGCCGCCCCCTCTAGGGCGATCTCTACCTCCCCGACCACCACCTGGAGCTGACTGAGGAGATGGAGTGGCAGCTGGGGCTGGAAGAATAGCCGGAGGACCCGGTGGATCATGTGGAGGCTGATAAGACTGTGGAGGTGCACTCCTCCTGGCCCTGGGGCAATCTCTAATCATTTGACGAGTATCACCACACTCAAAACAAGCCCTCGGAGGATGCTGCAGCTGAGTCTGAATAGGAACTGGCCTGCTGGGCTGGCTGGTAATAGCACCTCGAACTAGAGGCACACTGGATACTAGCGGTGCATAATAGGACTCCTGAGGTCTAGGAGGAGTTGGAATACCGCTGGCTGCTGGAAGGGCTGAGTGAACAGGGCGACCCCCAAAAATGACAAGTCTCTCGAGACCTCTTGGCCTCTCTCTCCTCTCAGTCCCGGGCTAACATGCCCTCTACTCTCCTAGCAATACTCACTGCCTGCTGATAAGTGATGTCCATCTCCAACTCTCTGGCCATACTGGTCCGAATACTAGGGTGAAGTCTCTCAATGAAGCGGCGAACCCGCTCTCCGACTATAGCAACCAACGCTGGTGCATGTCAGGCTAACTCACTTAAACGGACTGCATACTCTGACACAGTCATAGCACCCTGGCGCAACTGCTCAAAATCCACACGCCAAGTATCCCTGAGGCTCTGAGGGACATACTCTCGCAGAAACATCTCTGAAAATTGAGTCCAAGTGAGTGAGGTTGCCTCGTCCGGACTACTCAGCTCATAGGCCTGCCACCACTGATATGTCGCTCCCCTCAGCTGGAAAGCAGTGAAAGAAATCCCATTGGTCTCCACAATGCCCATAGTGCGGAGAATACGTTGACACTCCTCAAGAAAACGCAGAGCGTCATCTGAAGATAGTCCATTGAAAATAGGTGGGTGGTACTTCTTGTACCTCTCAAGTCTGAGCTGCTCTGCCTCAGAAGCAGCTGCCCTGGTCCCATGTTGTACCGGAGCCACTGGGGGCATAGGAATATACTCTGGGGCCTGATCAACCTAGCTTCTCTGCTCAGGAGTGCGGGCTACAGGAGTCTGTGCCCCTCCCTCGGCCTGAGATGTAGCGGGAACTATCGGAAGTACTCCAGCCTGAGCTAGAGTGCTGAACATGCTCATGAACTTAGCTAAAGTCTCATGCAAGGCTGGAGCACCAATAGGGACCTCTTGTGCCGGCTCTCCAGTTGGGGCTGCTATTGGCTCCTCTATCACTACTCTTGCCGGTGCTCGGGCTGCACCATGTGATCGTCCTCTTCCCCGGATTCGGCCTCTAGCGGCTCTGGCAGGGGGCTCGGGTGCTTGGTCTTCGGTCCTCCCTGTACGGGTCCTCACCATCTGTGGGAAACAATAGAATAGAATTTTTTTTTTTTTTGAATTTTTTTTTATGTCAATGACTCGCACGACAAGGAAATCAAAGAAATATTATTGTTCTTAATAGTTACATAGCCTCCCGAAGATAGATACGGTACAAAAGATAGGTAAAGTTTACAATAAACAGTTTAAGGAAAACACTATAAGTTTTACCGTAAAGAAAATCCTCGGCTCAACACAATATATCACCCAATTAGCATCTCTCGGGATACCGTCCCGTAGTTCCAAATGATTATGCAGGATAGGGGGATATCTCGGGATACCGTCCCCTAGTTCCAAATGATTATGCAGTACAGGGAGATCTCCCGGAATACGTCAGTGGTCCAAAAGTAAATATGCAGTACATGGGTATCTCCGGGAATACGTCTGTAGCCCCAAAGTAAATATGAAGTACAGGGGGATCTCCCGGAATATGTCCGTTGTCCCAAATAAATATGAAATGCAAATGAATGCCGGATAAGGTTCATTTAAATAGTTCAGGAGAAAAATCACAGGCAAGACAAAGGATAGGACTAACTAAGCATGGTGCATATAGTATCACATAGGGAATTTAGGTAAAATAGGTAGACATGTTCCTTCCTAATCTAGACTACACAATTAGCACAGTAAACAGTGAAATAAGAGTGAAATGATTTATGGCATGGAAGGAAAAATGGAATTTTTAGCAACAATGGCCCGTGTACGTACTCGTCACCTCACGTACACAGCGTCCATACAACAAATAGTATCAAAAAACCTAAGGGGAAGTCCCCAACACAGAGTTAGGCAAGCCACTTACCTCGACTGCTTTATTCAACTCAAAACCACGCTCTTGCCACGAGTACCCGACTCTGAATGGCCCAAATCTATTCAATTGAATTGCATAATGTAAATATCACTTTAAGGAATCAATATAGCTAATTAGTTCGAACCTAATACGTGAAGTTTGGAAAATTGCCCAAAAAGTCCCCCGGGCCCACGTCTCGGAATCGGGTAAAAGTTACAAATTCCGGACACCCATTCATTCACGAGTCTAAACATACAAGAATTACTCGAAACGGATATCAAAATCTCGATCAAAATTCACAAGCTTGTCCTAAGAACTTTATCCAAATTTTCCCCAATTTTCCACCATAAATTCGAAATTAAAGGGTAGATTCAAGTGTATAATCATGGAAATTAGTCTAAACGGAGTAGGAATCACTTACCCAAATTGCCCAGGTGAAAATCTTTTCAAAAATCGCACTTTCCCGAGCTCTAAATCATTTTAGAAATTATGAATTTCAAACCCTCGGATTTTGTATAAACAGCCTAGGAAATCCGCACATGCGACTCTTGGACTGCACCTGCGGTCCTGCACCTGCGGAAAACCCATTGCAGGTGCGAAAACACACTAACAGGGTTGGGGTCGCACCTGCGGTCACAAGGCCGAATATGTGGCTCCGCACCTGCGGAACGCAGAGCGCAACTGCGAACACTGGCTGACCTTTGCCAAGACCGCACCTGCGGAGCCCCTGCCCGCACCTGCGGCTCCCCATCCGCAGGTGCAAGACATCAGAACCAGCAATGCTTCAGCTGGTTTCCTAAGTCCAAATTCATCTCGTTAAGCTTATGAAACATCCCCGAGGCCCCCTGGACCTCAACCAAACTTACCAACCAGCCCTAATACCTTATCCAAACTTAGTCGAGCCTTCAGAACACATCACATAATACCAAAATCACAATTATGCATGGATTCACACCTACGAACTTAAGAAATTTCCAAAATCTACAACCGATGTCGAAACACATTAAAACTAGTCCGTATGACCTCAAATCTTAAACACAAGTCATAAATAACACTACAGACCTACAGCCATTCTCGGAATTCCATTCCGAGCCCGATATCAAAATTTCACCTATCGGCCGAAATCACCAAAATTCTAACTTTCGCCAATTCAAGCCTAAATCTACTATAGACCTCGAGAACACATTTGAAACACGCTCCCAACCCTGAAATCACCCAACGGAGCTAACAGAGTCGACGAAATTCCATTCTGGATCTGTCTTCACACAGTTCCAACTACGGTCCGATTTCTTAAGCTTAAACTTATATATAGGGACTATGTGTCCAAAAACTCTCCGAATTTCGCAACTAACCACTCCAAGAAGTCCCATAAGTAGATATAAAGTGGGGAAAGAAGTTATTAGGGGATCGAGGCGCTAACTCTCAAAACGACCGACTGGGTCGTCACATTCACCGAGGTACCACACCTCATAATCACCATTTCACGGATCCGAAATCACGAACCCTACTCACTTCGCATCTTTTGCCCATATTATAAATTACAACGGCACGTGTTGCATAGACAAATCACGTGCCAATACCATTATTACCTCATAACTGCACGGACAACTTACGTTCTAAGAGAGTAACAATATCCCACATCCGCACGGACAACTCACGTGCTAGTAGTAACAATATCTCATATATGCACGGACAACTCACATGCTAATGGTACAACTTAAGTACGGAAGGTATGTATACAATAATACGTGTAAACGGTCAATAAACATAAAGGCTCATCTTCTTAGACTGATATGAGTGACTAATTATGGTGAATGCTTGTGCAAGTGTTCTATCACATCTCGAGTCAACAAGTAAGATCACATACAACGAATGGCTTGTAGGAAACAACACAACAAAATCGTATTATTCATGAATCTCACAAGATAAGCACACCACAACACAAATATCATTAATAAAAATGCCCCCATCCCAACGCAAGTAATAACAAATCATCCCCGGTATAACCCCCTTGTCTCGCTGCATGCGCAAAAATAAAGTAAATGCTCACCTTGTCTCTTCACACGCGCATATAATTAACCCACCTTGTCCCGCCACATGCGCAAACCCACATATATAGCCTGCCTTGTCACGCTGCATGTGCAAATATCAATAATAACAATATCACGGAAAACTCACGTGCGAACACCCGACAATTCTCTCACCAATATCACGTGTTCCAAAAATATAACAACACAATATAACAACTTGAACAACATGTGACCAATTTCCACAACATTTCCTTAAAACAATTCCAATACAACAACCACACATAGCCCTCGGCTCAACAACACTGAGTACAACAACAACAACAACAACAACAATAAAATAAGAGTATGGTAAGTAAATCAACAAAAGAATTGCAAAGCACAAAGAAATGGAAGAACGATATAACATAACAAGTAATGATGGTTTCAAATAAGAACAACTCAACATGATAGAGATAATGTGTAACAACGATATCAAATAAGAGTAACTCAAAAATAGGAGAATAACATGTATCAATACTTCCAAATAAGATTAACTCAACAATAAGAGAGATAACATGTAACAGTGACCTCAAATAAGGATAGATCAACAATGGAAGAGGTATCATATAGTAATGACTTCAAATAAGGATAAGTCAACAACGGAAAAGGTAACATATAATAATGACTTCAAATAAGGATAAGTCAACAATGGAAGAGATAACAATAACTTGAATTAAGGATAATCGACTACAGAAGAGATAGAATGGCAATAAAATAGGCAACAGCTTCAATTAAGACATATAAAAGTATATTTTGGCAATAAAGGGTAGAACATGAACCAATCATCTTCAAATAAGATATGTAATGGTGAATTCAGCAATGGAGAGGATATAACATGACAAGACAATTTCATTTTAATGTACATAAGAACCTAAGAGTCTAAACTGGTCAAGTTTTCACATATAATCCGTGTACACACTCGTCACCTCATGCACACATCTTTCACGTAGTTTAAATAGTGCAAATAACCAATCCCTACGGGGTAGTCTCTCCAAATAATGTTAGGCAAGATACTTACCTCAAAATCCCCTAATCAATACTCATAAATAGCTTTTCCTTTACAATTCACCTCTGCTCGCCTCATATCTAACCAAAATTTACTTAGTAACATCAAATAATGCAAGAGAAATCAATTTCAATAAATAAAGCTACGATCTTTACAAAATTCCTCAAAAGTTAACCCCGGGCCCACTCGATCAAAACCCGAGTCCAAGGGTAGATTCTGACTACCCATAACCCAATGAGTCTATACATATGTTTTGTTTTAAAATCCGAGTCCAAATCGACTCTCAAAACTCAAATTCTCATTTTTCAAAATATGGACAATTCTTCTCAAAATTTCACTTTGATTCTCATAATTTTAATGTTGAAACTCACATATAATCATGTAAATAGTTGGGAATTGAACTAATTCACTTACACATTGTATATGAAAATCCCTCTTCAAAATCGCCTCATACTGATTCTAGGGTTCAAACAAGCGAAAATGAAAATAAAATCTCGTCCCTCAGCTTTTATGTCCAGGCGCAGGTGTCATAAATTGTAACCTGGGGTTCGCAAATGCGAACCCTGCAAATGCTATTAAAGTTTGCAAATGTGACAATCATCACACCCCAGCTACAGTCACAATTGCGAACCAAAGACACTTCGCTAAAGCGACCTATCTAATCGCAAATGCGAACAAGCTTACCCAGCCCTCCCCCCCTCCCCCCATCGCAAATGCGAACTCTGGGTTCGCAAATGTGAACCTTATAGACTTCAGCATAATATCGCAAATGTGAGACCTCAGGCATCTGTGCAAAGCCAGCGGAACTTAAACTCCATCAAACACTCTGCAACACGGCCGAAACTCACCCGAGCACTAGGGGATCCAAACCAAACATCCACGTAAGTCTAAAATATACGAAATCGCTCGCGCGATCAAGTCATCTAAATAACATCTGAAACCATGAATCGGACCTCTAAAACACATATTATCAACATGAACTCAAAAACTTCTAAAACTACAACCATGCATCTAATTCCTATCAAATCAACTCGGACTGATGCCAAACATTGTGGTCTAGTTCCAAATGACAAAATGGAACTATTCCAAGTCCCGAAATAGAGATCCAAACATGATAGCTATGAAGTCAACTTACGGTCAAGCTTAAAAAATTTTAAGCCTTTAAATTGACAACTTTCGGTAAAACAACACAAAACAACATACGGACCTCAGATTTCGAACATACGCCCAAGTCCAAAATCACAATAAGAACTTATCGGAGTCATCAAATCACCATTCTAGGGTCATTTTCATGAAAGTCAAATCTCAGTCAACATATTCAACTTAAGCTTCTAAAGTGAGAATAACTCATCCAAATAGAACTCGAAACATATTAAGATCCAATTCGACCATGCACGCAAGTCATAATACACAATATGAAACCACTCAAGACCTTGAACCACTTAACGAAACCTTAAAGCTCAAAGCGACCGATCGGGTCATTAAAACTAAAACTAAAGCAAGAAGGTATTAATAAGTAGTTAAAATCTACACTTATCAACCATTCAGTCCAAACAATGATAACATGTAATGTAACAACAAATGATAACAGAGACTGAGATATGATATGCGAATGAAGAATCATGATTGGGTACATAATTGCAATTAAAGCAGATAACTCAAACACAATAGAAATAACCTCATTAGGTCACATCCTAAAAGCACATAGCCTAACATGAATTTTAATATGAATTACAGCTCAATTACTCTAACAAGAAGGGATTACACGGATAAAACAAGACTTGATAGCAACTTAGTAAAAAAGTCCACCCGGTTCTGGTTACCACGATGCACGCCCACATGCCCATCACCTTGCATGTGTGCAACCCAACACAATACAAAAAACATGATTTTTGGGGATAAATACCCTCAATTCCAAGTTTAAAATTGTTACTTACCTTAAAACGTGCAACTCACTACTCCAACAAGCCCTCGTATAGTAAATCTCCTCCGAACCTCAAATCTAGTCAAACTTAATATAATCAATACAAGCTATAGGAATCGATTCCATAGGATAAAGCTAAGATCCTTAAGTCAACCCAAAAAGTCAACCCTAGTCTCGCACCTCAGAGTCCGACAAAATTTAAAAATTTCTGACACCCATTCGATTGCAAATCAACCCTACCAAAATCATTCAATTTTGACCTCAAATGAACCTTTAAATCTCCATTTTTATTTTTTAAAGGTTTCCATAAAATCCAACATTTCTTCACTTTAATTCACTAATTAGATGCTGAAAACAAATATGGAATCATGAAATAATAACAAATTTGAGTCAAAACACTTATCTCGATCCAAATCTTGAAAATTCCTTCCAAAATCATCCAAAATCGAGCTCTACAACTCAAAACATAAAATAATACTCTAACCGCCAATTTGGGTTTTTAAATCTACTGCACAGATGCTCCTCCTATCGAACGCGCAAAATGCCTCGCGGCCGCGAAGCACAAAAGATACCAGCTGCAAAAAACCTCTTACATGAATGGGATTCCTTACAGAGCTATCCTACGCGGACACGTCTCTCTGACCGGGAACGTGAAGGCTTAATGCCTGGTGCCCAAGACGGTCTCACCCTTCTACGCGAACACGACACTTCTCTCACGATCGTGATACACAACCCCTCTTAAACTTCACGATTGCATCTCCTTCTTCGCGAATGCAGGGAATATAACCATCTACCACCTACGAACACTACGCAAACGCGACTACCATATGTCACGCCCCATTTTCTCGTGAAATTAGGCTTTGACATGTGACAACTCTTTTAAATGAAGGGTAGGATGTTAAAAGAGAATAGTCTCCACCTAATGATTTTGAGGTGCGCTAGGGCACCTATTATTCAAATGACTCTGTTTGACTAGTCAGCGCCACCAAAGATCGGGTAAGGGCTCAAATTACCTCAAAGAGAAGGTGTTATGCATTCTTCGAGGTCCACAACTGTAGGTCCCGGCCGAACTTAAGACTATGTGGATTATGTAAATAGGCTAGGTGATCAAATAAACAAAAGAGAACATAAACGTCAAAGAATTTCATTATAACACAAAGAGAATTAATAGTAATCTTAATATGACTATAAGGATACAACTACATTGGTCTATATTAAAAGACTAAGTATGAATAGAAAATATATAAAGGAGGGGGGTCCTAAGTTTTTTAGCCTAAAGGATCACCCCGTGCAACAAAAATAATACTTCACAACTCCTTTTAGATAAGAGTTACTCATATTATTTAGAGAGCAAAGACTATCATCTCCTGCTACCAATTACTATGTTGAAGTTTTTTACCTAAAGCATTTTAATTCAATTCTAAGTCGTGTCCTATATGTGCACTACCCGCCACATGTCTATGGTCCAGGAGGATTTGGACCTCTATTTGGGTGGTTCTAGACTTACTTAGGTTGCTCAAAAATGATAAAACTAATCGCGCATACAAAACAAATAGGACTACACATAGAGTGGCTCATGTTAGCCTCCGCACATAAACAAAGAAGCACGCAGACTGATTTTCAGATTAAGCAGTGGACACTTTCAGAATTAAGACGTATTTGGGCTGTTAAATACTATAGGAATTGTTCCTATATGATTATGATTTCATGAATCATACAGGCAGTACTGAAGCTTCTAGATTAACGAATTTACAGATTAAAGGTTTTACAATATATAGGCATGCCATCTATATCTTTCATGCAATGAGGCAGTAAAACAATCCGAAAAACTCATAATTATTAGCGTTGATTTTATGAACAGGCTTTTTAGGCGAGTGAAAGTATCCTATACGCAGAATTTCTAATAGTGGGAAATTGATTTCATAGTCTTATCCCTATAGGCATGCTTTCAAAAGTGAGGCAATACAATGAAGCAACAAAAGTAGTTGATTAGTTGATTAAGACCCTATAGTCATGACATCTAGATGGGAATCCTACTAAAACAATAGAAGTGATTAACCAATTGCTTAGTTGGGGTCCTATAGGCATGGTATCCATATTAAAAAAGCATATGTTATTACATCCTATAGGCATGTTGTCTAAATGCATAGTAATAACATAGAAACGAATATGGAAAATACTTAGACTAATGTGTTTGAATATTGTACGAATGAGGTATGCATGATTCCTATAGCCATGATTTTTATTGATGTGCAGAAGAAAATCAAGCTAAAAAAAATAGCACATAAAGCACGTGACCCTATAGGCATATCTTCTACCCTTTCATGCAAATATTATAATACCCCAGTCCCCCTTTTATTAATCTCCCCAAACTGATCAGTTTACAAATTATTACAGGCCCAAAGATAAAAGAAGAAATAAACTCAAATGTTACATGATTGAGGTGACTACAGGCCCAACAAATAGAGTAGGCCCAAGAAGAAAATAACCCAACACTGACTGGGCCTTTAATGAGCCCACTTCCCACATGTGTAGCAAACCTATAACCAAACTCAACTCAAGCATTGGAGTGTATCAGTTACATAGCCGAGGCCCATATTCGTACCCATATCAAAACCCAGATAGATTCCCACTTACCAAGCAATTGTGAGTTAACAACTTAACCAAACAAACACACATAGCAATCACTTAAAGAATTCTGGGGCCTACTAACAGTGACTAAGTGATTGTATTTTAGAAGCAAACATAACAGGATTGATTAAACAAAGAACATGCAAACTAAGAGAATCAATAAAGCTTAGCTTCATCATGGAAAGTTGATATGGCAATACTGACATTACAGGTTCAATACCTTAGCAGGAGATAGCATATTAAGCAAAAACACATTCAGAGAGAGTTATGGGTAATCAGATTCTCTGAGGTCACACGATAAACATATAAGGGTGCACATGTCAAATGAGTTCAGAATAGAGCATTAACCTAAAGGATTTTAAAGACTAGTTATCCAAGTCATGAATGGTCAGGCAGAGTCATATTAAGGGAGTGATAATCAAAGATAAGACTAACCATGTTGAGTATAACACAAGGATATGGCAGGAAGACATATCATCTTACAGGAAAACATAAAACATAGGACGGTCTACTATGCCTGATCATAGAACCTATATGTATTGGGATTCAACTAGAAAACAAGCAATACCAATGAATGCAGGAGTGATCAAACATCAAAACAAACGAACATGTTTGGTTCAAAGCATTGCGACATCAAATGTGGTTCATGTAGGCAAGTAGAAATAGGGTCCCATAAAGGAAAAGGTTCATTCAGGAAAATTCTAGGTGTTAATTAGCTTCTCCGAAGAATCTAAGGCATAGAATTATAGCAAACGGCATGTATAAATAACTAGCTACACATAAACATAATGATCAGAAATTAATCAAGTTGGACACATATAATGGGCATGTATTAGAGCTAGCAGTGGCAAGAGAACGTATTAGGCTAAGTATCTACACATCATTTCCACATAACTCGCAGAGAAACAATGAATTCAATAGGAAGAGAAAAATTCTGAGCAAGGACATAATTCTCTAAGGGTCTTAGTACAAGTAGTTAAGATAAGGTGCAACAAACATTTACCAGGCTATAGAAGCTATGCGGAATGGAATTAAGGCAGACAAACTCGTATACGAAGTGGCATAATATCAAAGTTAATTTATAGGAATCCAAGCAGCATTATTGCACATAATACAAGCAGAAAGAAGTAGGGATATGAAGTACTAACCAGTTGCAAACAAATTGAACAAAGAATGTGAAACTCAAAATCTCAGAAATAATGGTGATTGCAGGAAAACAATGAATCGTGAAATTCTCAGTGCATCATAATTCTCAAGGGTTTCAGGTGAACCCCGGGCAGTGCTCGCACTGAGAGAGGTCTAATAATTGAATTCTGGTGGCCTTGGCTTCCAGCCGTCCAAGAGCTCAAATTTCATAATAGTATAGGACTAGTGAGAGTGAGAGTATAATGATTAAGTTCCTCCTTAGGGGAATTAGGTGAGGGGTTTATATAGTAGCAGATTTAAATGAACAAACAAGCAAAATCATCAGTCAAACACAATAAAGGAAACAATATTACAGGCAATCAAAAATCAGTAAGGAAAAAGGAAAATCTCAAACCCTAGTTGGGTCCAACGTCCTTGAATAGAACCAATAATGCAAGAATCATTCATTTTAGCGTGTATATAGATGAGAGATCGTCCATATATTCACGGAATCAAGCTAAATCGGTCCCGTTCTTGAGAGGTAGTTCTTTCCAAAAATAGGGCAAGAAATAAGTAACACCATAAACACGCGTATAATACCAGAGTATCACAAAATAGGTAAGTAAATCATGGATTGATTTCATGCTTGGGTTGGAATCGGAGAAGGTTGGGTATGGTGGCTAGGGTTTCTTTAAAGGAAAGGGGGAGAGTATTTAGAGGCTGCTGAAGTGAGGAAAATGGGGTTAGGGTTAGGGTGAGGGGATATAAGGAAGGTGGGAAAATTATTATGGGTCGTTGATCATTTGAGATCAACGGCCAGGATTGAAATGGGACTGGGGAGGGTTTAAAACGGGTCGCGGCCGGATTTTTTAAAAGGGTTGTTTGGTTTTGGTTGTTGAATGGTATAATGGAGATGAGTCAACTGCTTTGGGCCTGGTTTTGGTCCGAAAATAGCCTAAAATTGGGCTAGGAGTTAAATACACGAAATTGTTTTAAATAAAAATAATTAATAAATAATAAAATATTACTTATGCAATAAAATGACTGAACATAATAACTTATCATTTATAAAACATAAAAAATGCTATTGTAACATGAATAATGTAATAATTGTAATTATGCATAACATATAGGCTAATATTGTAAAATTACATAAGGTGTAAAATAACAAATTTGGATGATTACGCTATTGGAAATAATTTAAGAGAATAATTATGTCACGACCCAAACTGGAGAATCATGACTAGTACCTGGGTCATACTTGCCGAGCACCAACGTGCATTTTTCTAATCTTCTTATTATCTTTAAGGGCCGACGAGATCAATATAAGTTTGTAGATATGGATTATGAACACCAAACAATGATAGATAATTGAATGAACATGGATAACATGGGATAACAAGAGTACCAAGAAACTACATATAAGTTAGGAGCTACCACGCTTCCATGAAAGACTATACAATAAAAATCATACGACGAGGCATACCAAACTATACATAAGTCGACACCTGTCTATGAGCCTCTAAAAGAGCATAAGTAATGCAACATAGTCGGAACAGGGCCCCGACATACCCATAATATCTATAACAAAAATGCATACCAAGACCACGGCAAGTCCGGAGAAGGGATCTCGCCTATAACCGCTGAATTGGAAAGCCTACTGTGGTGGGGGAACTTCGTATACCTATCTATCAGGACCTGCAGCTTGACATGGAGTGTCCACAAATAAAAAGGACGTCCGTACAAATAATGTACTGAGTATGTAAGGCAGGTCAATATAAATATAAACAATAATGTAAATAGAGGTAGAGAAGATACAACATGTAACATCTGAGTGCTTCTAAGAGACAGTAACATGAAATGCATGCTACATATATATACATAATATTTTAAAAACATCCCCCTCTGTGGGAATCATCATCATCCTATCAACATCCACATCTGTGGGCATCATCATCATCATATCATACCCGGCCTCAAAGAGGACTCGAATCAGTGGTTGCACAATAGGTTCCATACCCGGCCGACTATAGTGCGGCTCTGTTGAGTAAAATAGATACATATATATAATGCATGTAGGACTCATTGGAATCATGTTCTGAACATTTCAGAGTGATGTAAGGTCGATATTCTCTGTACACATTATTAGGATTAACTCTTCATCAAGAATATTATAAGAATCAGGAAGTACCAACAACATTGATAACATAAGAATAATAGGAGCAACCTCAACATCAATTGTTCCATAAGAAGGGAAACAATGTAAGTAGTGCTAGCTTCTAAGAGTAGAGTATCTTTGGAAGCTCGTTCATTGCATTATGTACAATTGGAGTCATGCAAAAGAAGGAAAGGGATAGCCTCACATACCTTGTATATACTTCCCCAACCTCAAGCTACGCAAATGTCACAACTCCTTAATCTANTTCCCCTATATATATATATGACTTCACACAAGTCAAAAAAATCACCAAACATCCCAAACAACATCAATAATAATCAAATTGAGCCTCCCAAAACAGTCCACACCCAACCTAATAACTTCATACATAAGACGACCACCGTAGTCGTGTCAAACGACCCAGAAATGTTACGACGAACGACCAGAACACAACCCTACATCTATATGGTGTTTCTCCACACTCTTCCTCCTACAAAACTCCACAATACATTAGTAAAACACGCATCCCAACATCAACACAAAACAGTCCGAAAAACAGTCCGCTACAAGTGAATAACTCGAACTCACGGCTTCCGATCACCGTCCCGTGAGTTCTTACAAGTATAAAACGAATTAACATGAATTTACAGAACACAAAATTATGAAATATAGCAGTAAAATCACCTTACTTGCTGTATAACTCATCCCTTATCTTGGTTCTTCAAACTCTAGGGTTTACCCCCAATTTGAACTTGAAAGAGAGGGAAAATCAATTAGGGTTTGTGGATAACTTTTGGGAGGAAGTTTGCAGGGGTTTAGGTCTGGTTATTTGTGAAATATAATGAGGGATATATTGCAGGAGATAAGACTTTTAATGGGCTCTTTGGATGACCCGAAATTGCCTCTTTTTGGGCTATCATTTAACCAAGTAGGTGACCCACCTACTTGTCACCTAGCAGCTTGTGCAGTCTCGCAAAAATGTCTATATCTCTCTACTCCAATGTCGTATTGATAAGAGGTTTAATGAGTTGGAAACTAAACTCATAGATATCCAATTTTGTGGGTATATCACCCTGTAATTCCAAGTATATTGGGAGAAAAGGTTAATAACATTTGACCTAAAGTTTAAATAAAACTATGAACCTAAGTTGCGACAACTCTTGTCGACTTTTGTTTCATAACTCGTTTGACTTCAAGACTATGACACAGATATTATATGATTCAAATACCTTAAAATATGACCTCTTGAGAATATCAAGCACCCCTAGGTTCACCCAAAAATACGAGTTACAACATCCTTGATGCGTTTAACTTCTAATACGTGTTAATCACTCTTATACACTTTGTATCATTTAAGATCAATAGGATTAACTTCTTATCATCTCAAAGATAATCTCTTCTTATGTTTACGTCTTAAATTATGGCATGATACAACGTACGTGAATATGGGTTGTAACACCATCTCCCCCCTTAGGAGCATTCGTCCTCGAATGTAAGTGTTTAGGGGGAGCCTAACTCATCGTGGACTCCAACGGAAATTTCCGGCCCAGTTTTCCCCTATAAAATGGATACCAGACAAACTTACAAGCAGCTAAACCCAATGTATTTCCTTGCAAGGCTACGCAAAGCATTATGGATATGTACACTATCTGCATATCACCATTGTGTATAAGGAAGAGTACTCTCAAGCTATTTCTTACCTCATAGAGTTGTTTCACCTTCTATGCGTCATGCGTCCCCTCGGCATCCTTGTTATCTTGAATCTGGAACAAGTAAGGGTATTTAGACTTCATCTATTCTTCTGCTTCCCAAGTAATTTCTTCCCTGTTCTTGTTCCTCCACAATACTTTGACGAAAGCTACATCCTTTGTTCTTAGCTTGCGGACTTGTCGATCTAATATAGCTATTGGAACTTCTTCATATGATAGATCCTTCGTAACTTGTACATATTTGATAGGGACGACTCGAGAAGGGTCTCCAATATATTTCCTTAATATATATACATGGAATACCGGGTGGAAAAATTCAAATTCGGATGGCAATTCTAACTCATAAGCAACCTGTCCAATTCGTCAGAGAATTTTGTACGGACCGATATACCGTGGACTCAGCTTACCCTTCGTCCCAAAACGCATAACACCCTTCATCGGCGAGATCCTCAGGAAAACCCAATCACCAACCTCGAACTCCAAATCACAATGTCGGACATCAGAATAAGACTTTTGCCTGCTTTGTGTCGTCCTTAGCCGCTCCTATATCAGTTTCACCTTCTCAATGGCTTGGTGAATCAAATCTGTCCCATATAGTTCTGTTTCACCGACTTCGAACCATCCAAGTGGTGATCTACATCTCCTCCCGTATAGTGCCTCGTATGGGGACATTTTAATACTGGAATGATAGCTATTATTGTAGGCAAAATCTATAAGTGGAAGATGGTCATCCCAATTCCCCTTGAAATCTAGAACACATGCTCGTAGCATATCTTCAAGTGTTTGAATGGTACATTCAGCCTGTCTGTCAGTCTGTGGATGGAATGCAGTGCTGAGATTCACTTCAGTGCCTAAACCCTTCTGAAAATACCTCCAAAAGTTAGTTGCAAATTGTGCTCCTCGGTCAGATATAATAGATATCGGTACACCATGAAGACTAACAATCTCTTTGATATACAACTTTGCATAATCTTCAGCTGTGTAAGTTGTCTTAACTGGCAGAAAATCGGCACATTTTGTAATTCGATCAACTATCACCCATATGGAGTCAAACTTATGATAAGAGCGAGGCAATCCAATAATGAAGTCCATATTAATCACCTCCAATTTCCAGGTCGGAATCTCTATATTCTGAAGCAATCCACTAGGTTTCTAATGTTCAATTTTTACTTGTTGACAATTAGGACACTGGGCTTCAAATTCTTCAATAGTCTTCTTCATGTTATCCCACCAATACTGCTCCTTAACATCATGATACATCTTTTTCGAGCCGGGATGGATGGAATATCGAGATTGATGAATCTCAATCATAATCTTCTCTCTCAACCTTGCCACATCAGGCACACATAATTGGCCCTGGTATCTTAGTGCCCCATCTTCTCCGATCTCAAAAGACGTAATTTTACACTATTGAATGCTCTCTCTCAATCATACTAAGGTAGGATCTACATATTGCCGTGCTTTTACCTCGGCTACCAAAGATGATTCTTATGTATTCTGTATAGTAACCCCTCCTTCATCAGAGTCTAACAATCTAATTCTTATATTCGCTAGTTGATGAAGCTCATTAGTCAACCCCTTTCTACTTGTCTCAATGTGTACTAAGCTTCCCATTGACTTATGACTGAGAGCGTCTGCCACAACATTGGCTTTACCGGGATGGTACAATATTTTGACATCGTAATCTTTCAGTAATTCAAGCCACCTACGCTGCCTCAAATTCAACTCCTTCTGCTTGAAGATGTATTGTAAACTCTTGTGATCTGTGTAGATGTCAACATGGATGCCGTATAAGTAGTGCCTCCACATCTTCAAAGCATATATTACTGCAGCCAATTCCAAATCATGGGTCGGGTAATTCTTTTCATGCTTCTTCAATTGTCTTGATTCATAAGCAATCACCTTCCCATGTTGCATCAATACGCACCCCAAACCTATACCTGAGGCATCGCAATATACCGCATAACCTTCTGTTCCTTCTGGGAGAGTGAGCACTGGCGCAGATGTCAATTGATTCTTTAACTCCTGAAAACTTCGTTCACAAGAGTCAGACCACTGGAACTTAGTAGCTTTCTGTGTTAACCTAGTCAATGGTGCTGATATAGAGGAAAACCCTTCTACAAATCGCCTATAATAAGGAAGTTGCGGACTTCTGATTGTGTTGTAGGTCTCGGTTAATTCTTTACTGCATCGATCTTTTGAGTGTCGACACTAATACCCTCGTCATATATCACATGGCCAAGAAATGCTACTGAGTTCAGCAAAAATTCATATTTGGAGAGCTTAGCATATAACTTACGATCCTGAAGCGTCTGTAATACTATCCGCAAGTGGCCTGCATGTTCCGCCTCCAAACGAGAATACACCAAAATATCATCAATGAATACGATCACGAACACATCAAGATAGTGCCTGAATACAGTATTCGTGAGATCCATAAAAGTTGTTGGGGCATTTGTTAGCCCAAACGACATCACCAAGAACTCAAAGTGCCCATATCTTGTCCGGAAGGCCGTCTTTTGAATATCTTCTCCTTAACCCTCACCTGATGATACCCTGAATGTAAGACAATCTTGGAGAAATACTTGGCACTCTGGAGTTGGTTATACTTGTAAGAACTCACGGGATGGTGATCAAAAGCCGTGAGTTCGAGTTATTCACTTGTAGTGGACTATTTTTTGTTGTTGTTGGGCTGCGTGTTTTACTACTGTATTGTGGAATTTGGAGGAGGAAGGGTGTGGAGAAACACCATATAGATGTAGGGTTTTGGTCTGGTCGTTCGTCGTAAAATTTCCGGGTCGTTTGACACGACTACAGTGGTCATCTTATGTATAAAGTTATTAGGTTGTGTGTAGACTGTTTTGGGAAGCTTAATTTGATTATTATTAATGTTGTTTGGGCGGTTTGGTGATTGTTTTGACTTGTGTGAAGTCATATATATATATAGGGGAGGTGTTGCCGTTTCATCGTAAAATAGGTTGTGGTCGATACACAATAGTTATGACACTTAAATGATAACGATAGTGTCGTTTCTCTTATTGTAGACTAAGAAGTCGTGAAAATTGCATAGCTTGAGATTGGGGCAGTATATACAAGGTATGTGAGGCTATCCCTTTCCTTCTTTTTCACGACTCCGATTGTACATGCAATGAACGAGCTTCCAAAGATACTCTACTCTTAGAAGCTAGAAATACTTACATTGTTTCCCTTCTTATGGAACAATTGATGTTGAGGTTGCTCCTAATAATCTTATGTTATCAATGTTATTGGTACTTCCTGATTCTTATAATATTCTTGTTGAAGAGTTAATCCTAATAATGTGTACAAAGAATATCGACCTTACGTCACTCCGAAATGTTCAGATATTGATTCCAATGAGTCCTACATGCATTATATATATGTATCTATTTTACTCTACCAAGCCGCACCATAGTCGGCCGAGTATGGCACCTATTGTGCAATCACTGATCAATTGGGTTTACCAAGTCCTCTTTGAGGTCGGGTATGATATGATGATGATGATTCCCACAAAGGGGGATGTTTTTAAAATATTATGTATATATATGTATCATGCATTTCATGTTACTGTATCTTAGAAGCACTCAGATGTTACAGGTTGTATCTTCTCCACCTGTCTTTACATTATTGTTCATATTTATATTGACCTGCCTTACATACTCAGTACATTATTCGTACTGACATCCTTTTTATTTGTGGACGTTGCATGTCGTGCTTCAGGTTCTGATAGACAGGTAGACGCAGTTCCCCCACCACAGTAGACTTTCCAGTTCAGCGGTTATAGGCTAGATTCCTTCTCCGAACTTGCTGTGATCTTGGTATGCATTTTTATTATAGATATTATGGGTATTTCGGGGCCCTGTTCTGACTATGTTGCATTACTTATGATCCTTTAGAGGCTCATAGACAGGTGTCGGCTTATGTATAGTTTGGTATGCCTTGTCGGATGATTCTTGTTGTATAGTCTTTCATGGAAGCGTGGTAGCTCCTAACTTATATGTAGTTTCTTGGCAGTCTTGTTATCCCATGTTATCCATGTTCATTCCATTATCTATCATTGTTTGGTGTTCATAATCCATATCTACCACTTATATTGATCTCGTCGGCCCTTAAAAATAATAAGAAGATTAGATAAATGTACGTTGGTGCTCGACAAGTACCGCCGGGGTACTGGTCATGATCCTCCAGTTTGGGTCGTGACAAACTTGGTATCAGAGCAAGTCTGTCCTAGGGGTTGTCTATGAGCCGTGTCTAGTAGAGTCTTGATTATGGATGTGTAGCGCGCCACATTTATAATCAAGAGACTACGTGACATCTAGGGTTGTTGCCTTCTTCCTAAATCTAGATCGTGCGTAGAGTTGTCTTTAAAATTCTATCTAATATTAACCTTGTTTTCTTTCAATGATGCCTTTGACTAGGAAGCAATCCATTAGTAGACGACTTGATATAGCTGCGGGAGAGGGTACGAGTCAGGTGCCTCAAGCCAGAGTAGGCCAAAGTGAGGCTCAGAGTGAGATGCCGTCTCATACCTCACCTACAGAGCAGCATATGCGGAGTGCGGTGCAGTTGTTGACTAGCTTGGTAGATGCTCAGGCTAAGAGGCAGAATACCGGTGTAGTTGATAAATCATATAGTACGAGAGTTCGTGATTTTATTAATCTAGACCCTCCAGTGTTTACCGGATCAGACCCCAAGGAGGACCCACAGACTTTTATTAATCAAGTTCATCGTACACTACGGGTTATGCATGCCATAGATATAGAGGCAGTAGAGTTGGCTTCATATCGGTTACGGGATTTAGCGATTTTCTGGTATGATAGTTGGGAGAGATCCAGGGGTCTAAATGCCCCTCCAGCTGTGTGGAAGGAATTTTCTGAGGCCTTTCTTCGTCACTATTTGCTCGTTGAGATACGACAAACTAGAGTTGATAAGTTCTTGAACCTTAGACAAGGTAATATGAGTGTGCGAGAGTATAGCATGCAGTTTCATTCTTTAGGAAGGTATGCTCCTCATATGGTGGCCAAGATGAGTGATAGGGTGCATATGTTCGTGAACGGGTTGGGACCACATCTGATAAATGAGTGCACGACAGCCTCCTTGGTGGAGGGCATGGATATTTCCCGTATTCAGGCTTATGCTCAGACCCTAGAGGATCGTAAGCACCTGCAAAGGGAAAATATGGAGCAGGATAGGGGCCGGCATAAGAGGGAGAGGTTTGTAGGGTATTCTCATGACTTCAGAGGTAGTGTTAGGCCCTATTTTTTGAGGAGTTCGGCGCCACCTGTAGCTAGTGCTCCTCCACAATTTCAGAGGCCTCGGTATGATCGATTTACCTATTCTGGTCCAGGTCAGAGTTCACGGGCATCATGCTCGCAATATCATAGGGATACTAGTCAGACGAGACTCCCAACACCCCGTTGTGATCAGTATGGCAAGGCCCACTTTGGACTGTGCCGTCGAGGTTTTGATGCGTGCTACTCTTGCCGACTGCCTGGCCATATGAAGCGGGATTGTCCTAATAGAGAAGGTGATGGTATGGCTCAACCAACTAGATCTATGTCTGGTTCTTTCTCATCAGTTCGACCTCCAGCATAGGGTTTTCAGCAGTCGACAGGTCGTGGTAGAGGTAAAGGTTCAATGCCGAGTTCGAGTGGTGCTCAATACCTACGCTCTAGTAGGTCGACATGATCTCCAGTTGTCTCAGGATGTTGTTACATGTATATTGTCTGTGTTTTCTTACGATGTATATGCATTGATTGATCCGGGATCTACATTATCATATGTTACACCTTTAGTGGCTAATAAGTTTGGCGTTGAACCTGAATTGATAAGTAAACCACTTGCGGCATCTACTCCGATAGGAGAGTTTACAATACATCTTCAAGCAAAAGGAGTTGAATTTGAGGCAGCGTAGGTGGCTTGAATTACTGAAAGAGTACAATGTCGAAATATTGTACCATCCCGGTAAAGCCAATGTTGTGGCAGACACTCTCAGTCGTAAGTCAATGGGAAGCTTAGTACACATTGAGGCAAGTAGATAGAGGTTGACTAATGAGCTTCATCAACTAGCGAATATGAGAATTAGATTGTTAGACTCTGATGAAGAAGGGGTTACTGTACATGATACATCAGAATCATCTTTGGTAGCCGAGGTAAAAACATGGCAATATGAAGATCCTACCTTAGTACGATTGAGAGAGAGCATTCAACAGTGTAAAATTACGTCTTTTGAGATCGGAGCAAATGGGGCACTGAGATACCAGGGCCAGTTATGTGTCCCTGATGTGGCAGGGTTGAGAGAGAAGATTATGATTGAGATTCATCTATCCCGATATTCCATCCATCCCGGCTCGACAAAGATGTATCGTGATGTTAAGGAGCAGTATTGGTGGGATAACATGAAGAAGACTATTGAAGAATTTGTAGCCGAGTGTCATAATTGTCAACAAGTAAACATCAAACATCAGAAACCTAGTGGATTGCTTCAGAATATAGAGATTCCAACCTGGAAATTGGAGGTGATTAATATGGACTTCATTATTGGATTTCCTCGCTCTTATCATAAGTTTGACTACATATGGGTGATAGTCGATTGACTTAAAAAATGTGCCCATTTTCTGCCAGTTAAGACAACTTACACAGCTTAAGATTATACAAAGTTGTATATCAAGGAGATTGTTAGGCTTCATGGTGTACCGATATCTATTATATCAGACCGAGAAGCGCAACTTGCAGCTAACTTTTGGAGGTCTTTTCAGAAGGGTTTAGGCACACAAGTGAATCTCAGCACTGCATTCCATCCACAAACGGAAGGACAAGCTGAACGTACCATTCAAACACTTGAAGATATGCTATGAGCATGTGTTCTGGATTTCAAGGGGAATTGGGATGACCGTCTTCCACTTATAGATTTTTCCTACAATAATAGCTATCATTCCAGTATTAAAATGGCCCATACGAGGCACTATACGGGAGGAGATGTACATCACCACTTGGATGGTTCGAAGCCGGTTAAACAGAACTATATGGGCCAGATTTGATTCACCAAGCCATTGAGAAGGTGAAACTTATACAAGAGCGGCTAAGGACGGCACAAAGCAGGAAAAAGTCTTATTCTGATGTCCGACGTCGTGATTTGGAGTTCGAGGTTGGTGATTGGGTTTTCCTGAGGATCTCGCCGATGAAGGGTGTTATGCGTTTTGGGAAGAAGGTTAAGCTGAGTCCACGATATATCGGTCCGTACAAAATTCTCCGACGAATTGGACAGGTTGCTTATGAGTTAGAATTGCCATCCGAATTTGAATTTGTCCACCCGGTATTCCATGTATCTATGTTAAGGAAATGTATAGGAGACCCTTCTCGAGTCGTCCCTATCAAAGATGTACAAGTTGCGAAGGATCTATCATATGAAGAAGTGTCAGTAGCTATATTAGATCGACAAGTCCGCAAGCTAAGAACAAAGGATGTAGCTTCCGTCAAAGTATTGTGGAGGAACAAGAACAGGGAAGAAATTACTTGGGAAGCAAAAGAGCAGATGAAGTCTAAATACCCTTACTTGTTCCAGATTCAAGATAACAAGGATGCCGAGGGGACGCAGGACGCATTAGAAGGTGAAACAGCTCTATGAGGTAAGCAATAGCTTGAGAGTACTCTTCCTTAATACACAATGGTGATATGCAGATAGTGCACATATCCATAATGCTTTGCGTAGCCTTGCAAGGAAATACATTGGGTTTAATTGCTTGTAAGCTTGTCTAGTATCCATTTTATTGGGGAAAACTGGGCCGGAAATTTCCGTTGGAATCCATGATGAGTTAGGCTCCCCCTAAACACTTACATTTGAGGAAGAATGTTCCTAAGGGGGGAGAGGGTGTTACAACCCATATTCACGTACATTGGCTCATGCCATAAGTTAATCGACTTACACATGAGAAGAGATTATCTTTGAGATGATAAGAAGTTAATCCTATTGATCTTAAATGCTACAAGAGTGTATAAGAGTGATTAACACGTATTAGAAGTTAAACGAATCAAGGATGTTGTAACTCGTATTTTTGGGTAAACCTAGGGGTGCTTGATATTCTAAAGAGGTCATGTTTTAAGTTATTTGAATCATATAATATCCGTATCATATTCTTGAATTCAAACGAGTTATGAAACAAAAGTCGACAAGAGTTGTCGCAACTTAGGTTCATAGTTTTATTTAAACTTTAGCTCAAATGTTATTAACCTTTTCTCCCAATATAATTGGAATTACAGGGTGATCTACCCACCAAATTGGATATCTATGAGTCTAGTTTCCAACTCATTAAACCTCTTATCAATACGACATTGGAGGAGAGAGATATAGACATTTTCGCGAGACTGCACAAGCTGCTAGGTGACAAGTAGGTGGGTCACCTAATTGGTTAAATGATAGCCCAAAAAGAGGCAATTTTGGGTCATCCAAAGAGCCCATTAAAAGTATTATCTCCTGAAATATATACCACATTATATTTCACAAATAACCAGACCTAAACCCCTGCAAACTTCCTCCAAAAAATTATCCACAAACCCTAATTGATTTTCCCTCTCTTTCAAGTTCAAATTGGGGGTAAACCCTAGAGTTTGAAGAACCAAGATAAGGGCTGAGTTATCCAGCAAGTAAGGTGAGTTTACTGCTATATTTCATAATTTTTTGTGCTGTAAATTCATGTTAATTCGTTTTATACTTGTAAGAACTCACGGGACGGTGATCGGAAGCCGTGAGTTCGAGTTATTCACTTGTAGCGGACTGTTTTTTGGACTGTTTTGTGTTGATGTTGGGATGCGTGTTTTACTACTGTATTGTGAAGTTTTGTAGGAGGAAGGGTGTGGAGAAACACCATATAGATGTAGGGTTGTGGTCTGGTTGTTCGTCGTAACATTTCTGGGTCGTTTGACACGACTACGGTGGTCGTCTTATGTATGAAGTTATTAGGTTGTGTGTGGACTGTTTTGGGAGACTCAATTTGATTATTATTGATGTTGTTTGGGATGTTTGGTGATTGTTTTTACTTGTGTTAATTCATATATATAGAGGAAGTTTTGCCCGTTTCATCGTAAAATAGGTTGTGGTCGATACACAATAGTTATGACGCTTAAATGATAACGATAGTGTCGTTTCTCTTATTGTAGACTAAGGAGTCGTGATAATTGGATAGCTTGATATTGGGGCAGTATATACAAGGTATGTGAGTCTATCCCTTTCCTTCTTTTTCACGACTCTGATTGTACATAATGCAATGAACGAGCTTCCAGAGATACTCTACTCTTAGAAGCTAGCAGTACTTACATTGTTTCCCTTGTTATGGAACAACTGATGTTGAGGTTGCTCCTATTATTCTTATGTTATCAATGTTGTTGGTACTTCCTGATTCTTATAATATTCTTGATGAAGAGTTAATCCTAATAATGTGTACGGAGAATATCGACCTTACGTCACTCCGAAATGTTCAGAACATGATTCCAATGAGTCCTACATGCATTATATATATGTATCTATTTTACTCTACCGAGACGCACTATAGTCGGCCGAGTATGACGCCGATTGAGCAACCACTGATCAGTTGGGTTTTCCGAGTCCTCTTTGAGGCCGGGTATGATATGATGATGATGATCCCCACAGAGGCGGATGTTGATACGATGATGATGATGCCCACAAAGGCGGATGTTTTTAAAAGATTATGTATATATATGTATCATGCATTTCATGTTACTGTCTCTTATAAGCACTCAGATTTTACAGGTTGTATTTTCTCTACCTCTCTTTACATTATTGTTCATATTTTTATTGACCTGCATTAGATACTCAGTACATTATTCGTACGGACGTCCTTTTTATTTGTGGACGCTGCATGTCGTGCTGCTGGTCCTGATAGATAGGTAGACGCACTTCCCCCACCACAGTAGGCTTTCCAGTTCAGCGGTTATAGGCGAGATTCCTTCTCCGAACTTGCCGTGATCTTGGTATGCATTTTTATTATAGATATTATGGGTATGCCGGGGCCCTGTTCCGACGATGTTGGATTACTTATGCTCCTTTAGAGGCTCATAGACAGGTGTCAGCTTATGTATAGTTTGGTATGCCTTGTCGGATGATTTTTGTTTTATAGTCTTTCATGGAAGCGTGTAGCTCCTAATTTATATGTAGTTTCTTGGCATTTCATTCCATTATCTATCATTGTTGGTGTTCATAATCCATATCTACCACTTATATTGATCTCGTCGGCCCTTAAAAATAATAAGAAGATTAGATAAAATGTATGTTGGTGCTCGACAAGTACCGCCCGGGTACTGGTCATGATCCTCCAGTTTGGGTCGTGACAAAGTTGGTATCAGAGCAAGTCTGTCCTAGGGGTTGTCTATGAGCCGTGTCTAGCAGAGTATTGATTATGGATGTGTAGCGCGCCACATTTATAATTAGGAGACTATGTGACATCTAGGGTTGTTACCTTCTTCCTAAATCTAGATCGTGCGTAGAGTTGTATTTAGTGTTGTATCTAATATTAACCTTGCTTTCTTTCAGCGATGCCTTTGACTAGGAAGCAATCGATTAGTAGACGACTTGATATAGCCGCGGGAGAGGGTACCAGTCAAGTGCCTCAAGCCAGAGTAGGCCAAAGTGAGGCTTAGAGTGAGATGTCGTCTCATACCTCATCTACTCCGTCTCATCCAGAGGATATTAGGAGGAACCCAGGACCACCAGATCCTCCGCCTGGCCCTACAGAGCAGGATATGCAGAGTGCGGTGCAGTTGTTGACTAGCTTGGTAGCTGCTCAGGCTCAGAGGCAGAATACCGGTGTTGTTGATAAACCGGATAGTACGAGAGTTCGTGATTTTATTAATCTAGACCCTCTAGTGTTTACCGGATCAGACTCCAAGGAGGACCCACAGGCTTTCATTTATCAGGTTCATCATACAGTACGGGTTATGCATGCTACAAATTCAAAGGCAGTAGAGTTGGCTTCATATCGGTTACGGGATTTAGCAGTTTTCTGGTATGATAGTTGGGAGAGATCCAGGGATTTGAATTCCCCTCCAGCTATGTGGAAGGAATTTTCTGAGGCCTTTCTTCGTCACTATTTGCTCGTTGAGATACGACAAACTAGAGTTGATAAGTTCTTGAACCTTAGACAAGGTAATATGAGTGTGCGAGAGTATAGCATGCAGTTTCATTCTTTAGGAAGGTATGCTCCTCATATGGTGGCCGAGATGAGTGATAGGGTGCATATGTTCGTGAACGGGTTGGGACCACATCTGATAAATGAGTGCACGATAGCCTCCTTGGTGGAGGGCATGGATATTTCCCGTATTCAGGCTTATGCTTAGACCCTAGAGGATCGTAAGCTCCTGCAAAGGGAAGATATGGAGCAGGATAGGGGCTAGCATAAGAGGGAGAGGTTTGTAGGGTATTCTCATGACTTCAGATGTAGTGTTAGGCCCCAGTTTTTTAGGAGTTCGGCGCCACCTATAGCTAGTGCTCCTCCACAGTTTCAGAGGCCTTGGTATGATCGATTTACCTATTCTGGTTCAGGTCAGAGTTCACGGGCATCAGGCTCACACTATCATAGGGAACTAGTCAAGACGAGATCCCAACACCCCGTTGTGATCAATGTGGCAAGGCCCACTTTGGACTGTGCCGTCGAGGTTTTTATGCGTGCTACTCATGCGGACAGCCTGGCCATATGAAGTTGGATTGTTTTAATAGAGAAGGTGGTGGTATGGCTCAGCCAACTGGATCTGAGTCTGGTTCTTCCTCATCAGTTCGACCTCCAGCACAGGGTTTTCAGCAGTCGACAGGTCGTGGTAGAGGTAGAGGTAGATATTCAATGCCGCGTTCGAGTGGTGCTTAAAGTCGAACCTATGCTCTAGTAGGTCGACAGGATCTCGAGTCATCTCAGGATGTTGTTACAGGTATATTGTCTGTGTTTTCTTACGATGTATATGCGTTGATTGATCCGGGATCTACATTATCATATGTTACACCTTTTGTGGCTAATAATTTTGGCGTTGAACCTGAATTGATAAGTAAACCACTTGGGGTATCCACTCCGATAGGAGATTCTGTGATTGCTAGAAGGGTATATAAAGGTTGCACAGTGATGATTTGTATTCGTCAAACCTCGGCGAATTTATTTGAATTAGAAATGGTTGATTTCGACGTGATAATAGGAATAGAATGGTTGTCCTCATGCTATGCAACTGTTGATTGTCGTACGAAGATGGTTAGGTTTCAATTTCCTAATGAACCCGTCATCGAATGGAAAGGGAACATTGCTACGCCAAAAGGTAGGTTTATTTCCTATCTTAAGGCAAGGAAGATGATCTCAAAAGGGTACATTTATCATCTCGTTCGCATTATGGATGCAGAGACAAAGCCGCCTACTCTACAATCAATCCCCGTGGTCAATGAATTTCCAGATGTTTTCCCAGATGAACTTCCAGGCCTTCCACCTGAAAGGGAGATTGAGTTTAGCATTGATGTATTGCCTGACACTCAACCCATATCTATTCCTCCATATAGGATGGCCCCGACAGAGCTGCGCGAGTTGAAGGCGCAGTTGAAGGACTTGCAGGATAAGGGCTTAATTAGGCCTAGCACTTCACCTTGGGGTGCGCCAGTCCTGTTCGTGTGGAAGAAAGATGGGTTGTTACGGATGTGTATCGACTATCGACAGTTGAATAAGTTTACTATAAAGAACAAGTATCCACTTCCAAGGATAACATGAATTTACAGCACAAAAAATGNCGTGCTACTCATGCGGACAGCCTGGCCATATGAAGTTGGATTGTTTTAATAGAGAAGGTGGTGGTATGGCTCAGCCAACTGGATCTGAGTCTGGTTCTTCCTCATCAGTTCGACCTCCAGCACAGGGTTTTCAGCAGTCGACAGGTCGTGGTAGAGGTAGAGGTAGATATTCAATGCCGCGTTCGAGTGGTGCTTAAAGTCGAACCTATGCTCTAGTAGGTCGACAGGATCTCGAGTCATCTCAGGATGTTGTTACAGGTATATTGTCTGTGTTTTCTTACGATGTATATGCGTTGATTGATCCGGGATCTACATTATCATATGTTACACCTTTTGTGGCTAATAAGTTTGGCGTTGAACCTGAATTGATAAGTAAATCACTTGCGGTATCTACTNGGTTGCACAGTGATGATTTGTATTCGTCAAACCTCGGCGAATTTATTTGAATTAGAAATGGTTGATTTCGACGTGATAATAGGAATAGAATGGTTGTCCTCATGCTATGCAACTGTTGATTGTCGTACGAAGATGGTTAGGTTTCAATTTCCTAATGAACCCGTCATCGAATGGAAAGGGAACATTGCTACGCCAAAAGGTAGGTTTATTTCCTATCTTAAGGCAAGGAAGATGATCTCAAAAGGGTACATTTATCATCTCGTTCGCATTATGGATGCAGAGACAAAGCCGCCTACTCTACAATCAATCCCCGTGGTCAATGAATTTCCAGATGTTTTCCCAGATGAACTTCCAGGCCTTCCACCTGAAAGGGAGATTGAGTTTAGCATTGATGTATTGCCTGACACTCAACCCATATCTATTCCTCCATATAGGATGGCCCCGACAGAGCTGCGCGAGTTGAAGGCGCAGTTGAAGGACTTGCAGGATAAGGGCTTAATTAGGCCTAGCACTTCACCTTGGGGTGCGCCAGTCCTGTTCGTGTGGAAGAAAGATGGGTTGTTACGGATGTGTATCGACTATCGACAGTTGAATAAGTTTACTATAAAGAACAAGTATCCACTTCCAAGGATAACATGAATTTACAGCACAAAAAATGGATGAAAGAGATCAGTAAACTCACCTTACTTGCTGGATAACTCAGCCCTTATCTTGGTTCTTCAAACTCTAGGGTTTACCCCCAATTTGAACTTGAAAGAGAGGGAAAATCAATTAGGGTTTGTGGATAA